>CAUYSK010082450.1:0-32630 GCA_963575035.1 Avahi laniger
GTTGCTAACTCGGCTCCCAAGGGACCAGGCAGGCTGGTGTGAGTGGACGAACTGAGCTGAGTAAGACCCCTAGAAAATCAGTGTCCTTGTGTTACAGCAAGTGTTACAGCAAGTGGTCCCGAGGACAAACCGAGCGGCACACAGAGAGTCGGAGAATCAAAGTTTATTCGCTGGTGGGCTCAGAGGGGACTCGCCACCAAATTCTGAGCTCTGTCTACCCGATTTTTCCCACTTGTATTAAGTTGCGGTGGTCCGAGGGGTGGGGTGTCAGGTGGCTAATGTCTGCCAGGTAATAGGTTAGTTGATGGGCCAGGTAATAGGTTAGTATTATGCTGATGCTGGTCTTCCATGAGGGGTGGGGGTCTCAGGTGGCTGATGCGCCACCAAGTAATAGATGGGGGTTTTCCTTATCACTATCACACTCAATTTTCACCTTCATGCCCCCTCTGCTTAGGTCACCCCCCTTGTGTCAGGAAAGCATTTAGAATACATCCTATTCAAAAATGCTTGTTTTCATCCAGGTGACCACAGAGGACCCATGGAGATGAAAACATACCTTTGGCTCTGAAAGAAATTAGAAATATTTTACCCCAAAATATATTTCTTTGACATATTTTGAGATGGCTGCCGTGAGTCTCCCAGATAGAAGTGACACTGGAAAGCTGTCTTTTTCGTGTGTTGGGGGTTGGGGACTGGAGAATTTACATCTGTAGAGAATCTGCATTAATACAGCCAAGTCTATCCTTTCCCACTGTAGAGAAGATTAACTGAGAGTTTGACACCTTTAAAGAAACATTAACCATCTGTTCTCTCTGAGGGCTGCTACCTCTAAGGTTCATTTACATAACAAGACCACCTCTGTTAGCTACTCAAGCCTCTTCCTCTCTTCCTCCCAAAACCCCTTTTTCTGTTTTCAAGCCCCTATTCTTTAAAAACATCTGTACTTCATTGAGGAGTTGAATCTTCATTCTGAGGGTTCCTGTGTATACTTGTTAAATAAAAAATAAATTTGTATCTTTTCCTCCTATCAGTCAATCTGCCTCATGTTAGTGATTTTTCAGTGAAGCTTAGGGGGACAAGAGCCTCTGCTCCCCACAGCTCTCCATAGGTGGAAGTGTAGCTCACTCCTGGAGTGGGCTCTCCTGAAACACTTACTCTAGAATCAACTTCTTTATTTCAGTCTTTCTAGATTTGTCTCTTTCTTACTCAAATTTCAGAGCACATGCATCAAGCTCTCCCTCTTGCTTGGCCTCTAAGGAGTGAGTAGGGCATGACATAATAGGGCTTTTCATAATTCAACTTTAGATTCACATTTTGTCTTCTCCTATTCTGTAGGCTGGATGTGGCTAATTTGCTAATACTGACAGAAACAGATTCTCAGTATTCTGAGTAAGTGGTCTAATATCTCACTTTCGAGTAAGGTTTTGACAGTTAATTATATCGATTTCAGCATTTGGGGCTATGGTGAAATTCTAATACAATGGAAATGTCATATTTAAACTTTACGCCATACATATTTGCACTTTATCAAACTGATGTGCAATGTAATAAATTTTAGATCACTGATGTAGTAGTTAAAACATAAACTTTGTAGTTGGTCTAGGTTTGAATTCAGGATGGGATTATTATTAGCTGATCATTGTTAGCTGATCCCCTGTAACTGTGGACCCCGACCCCTGGGCCGCGGACCAGTACTGGTCCATGGCCTGTTAGGAAACAGGCCACACGGCAGGAGCCGAGTGGTGGCAGGCAAGCAAGTGAAGCTTCATCTATATTTACAGCCACTCCCCATTGCTCACATCACCGCCTGAGCTCCGCCCCCTGGCAGATCAGTCTCTGTCTGCCATCACTCCCAGATGGGACCGTCTTGTTGCAGGAAAACAAGCCCACAGTTCCCACTGATTCTGCATTATGGGCAGCTGTATAATTATTTCATTATATATTACAACGTAATAATAATAAAGTACACAATAAATGTAATGTGCTTGAATCATCCTGAAGCCATCCCCTTGCTCCCCAGTCCATGGAAAAATTGTCTTCCATGAAACCGGGTCCTGGTGCCAAAAAGGTTGGCGGCCATTGCCCTATAATGATGGGACCACTGTTAGCTGTGTGACCTTGGGAAAGTTACTTCACTTTTTTGAACCTCATCTTCCTCTTCTTTAAGAGGGAATAACAAGAAAATTGCCTCATAAGTTTATTGTATAGAATTACATGAGATAAGTATAAAAGTGTTTAGCGTAGTGTCTATCTCGTTAAGTGCATTTAACAAATGTTTGTTTCTAAAATATCTTAATTTTATTTTTCTTCTGCAACCATGCTGTCATTCCTCAACTTGGTCCTATTGCATTGATGTCAAATTGATGCTTCAAATATCCCACATTTATCACATGCCTAACCCTAAAACTAACCCTAACCCTAAAAACCCTGTTTTTCTGTGCATGTGTTGAGACAGAGTCTGCTCTGTCACTCTGGGTAGAGTACAGTGGCATCATCAGGGCTCACTGCAACCTCCAACTGCTGGGCTCAAGCGATCCTCCTGCCTCAGCCTCCTGAGTAGCTGGGATTACAGGTGCACACAATAATATTTGGCTAATTGTTCTATTTTTAGTAGAGATGGGGTCTCATTCTTGCTCAGGCTGGTCTTGAACTCCCAAGCTGAACCACCTCACCCAGCGAACTGCACCTTTTCTTAAAGTGACAGTCAGCATTTCTTTTCTTACCTAGACTTCTCATGCACTCTATCATAAGAAGTCCCCTGATGTTCATTATGGAGAATGCAGGTGACATTCTTTGGAGCTTTATGAGCAATACCCTAAAGAATCACAGCTTAGTAAAATGTTGTTGAAATAACATGTTGCCTATATGCTCATTCCCTGAATCCTGTGACCTCATGTGTATTGTGCTACCTCAAAGGAACCCACTTCTTAAAATTCCTGAACATAGTTAATTGTCCTGACTTTTCAGAAAAATGTAATGATATTCAGTAAATATAGCTATGTATATGTTTATAAAAATTCTTGTCTATAAATTTTAGTTTATGTTAAATATATAATGAACTTAATTGAAATAACCTTGCTTGTACTTGTTTGCTTTGTTTTGATTTACTTGTATTTTTTTTTCATGGTTAATGAATGTATTTAGAACATTTTAGCACTGGCATTTATATTTCTTATTTAAAATTAACTGTTATATTTGGGGTTATTGAGTTTCCTTCAGAGGAGCACAAGAGCCAGTTTGCACTGGCTTCCTAAAGCAACCGTGCATATCTCATTGCAACCCTGTGCTCAGCTGTCATATTGGTATCTTTAAATCAGCCATGATAGGACTATTTATACCACACTAATGCACTGATGTAACAAACTAGGGCTCCTCCTACACCACGGAAGCTGGTTGATAAACATTACTACTTATTACTTATTTATGCATGTTTTGTGCTAAATATACTAATGGAAGTGTATTGCATTTAAAATTGTATCTTTTCTATTAAATTTAAAATAATTAAGCAATTTTATAATTTTATGTAGTTAAAATGGAAATTTCTGCCATGCGTTAGTCCTATGTATTTTGATCACCTTTAAAAATTTAGAGAGTAAAAAGTCTATTAAATTAAATTTCAAGGAACTGTGTTAAATATTAAATAAAATAGGCCGGGCACGGTGGCTCACGCCTGTAATCCTAGCACTCTGGGAGGCTGAGGCAGGTGGATCGCTCAAAATCAGGAGTTCAAGACTAGCCTGAGCAAGAGAGAGACACCGTCTCTCCTAAAAAAAATAGAAAGAAATTATCTGGACAACTAAAAATACATATATAGAAAAAATTAGCCGGGCATGGTGGCGCATGCCTGTAGTCCCAGCTACTCGGGAGGCTGAGGCAGGAGGATCACTTGAGCCCAAGAGTTTGAGGTTGCTGTGAGCTAGGCTGATGCCACGGCACTCTAGCCTGGGCAACAGAGTGAGACTCTGTCTCAAAAAAAAAAAAAAAAAAAAAAGAATTAAATATTAAATAAAATAATCAATGCAAATGCTTATTCCAATGTGTTTCCAATAATAAATATTTTGCTAACAGCAGCAGAGTTAGAAACAATTATATTCACGGTAAAAGAATATTATATAACTGCCTCCTTCCCCATGTGCCCTTCCTACCTAGTACAAGTTCTCAGGATAAGTTTATGTCCTTGCATATGAAGTTTCTGATTTGTATAAGATGATATAAAATAGAATATATAAGAGAGTAGCATATATTTCTAGTTATTGCTGTGTACATACTTACATGTAAACACACACCCTATGTGCACACACACATATATGTTTTTGTTTTTAATGGAATTATGTCATATCTTAAAAAATTTTTTTTAAATTTAACATACTATAATAATTTTTCCAAGTTAGTACATATATTAAGAGATATAACTCAGTATATATTTGTAGGTCCATACTTCCTTACTTGAAACTCTTGGGATGAGATACGTTTTAAATTAGAATTTTCTAAAGGTAATATGTTGTACATAGTATATATTATTATAGTATTTCCAATTACATCTTGGGTGGCACCCTCTAATCAAACACATTCTTCCACAGGGACCTGAATGAATAGTCACACTAAATAGAATAAATAGAGATTGTGAATAATCTTATGTCTGGTCAGGTTAGGTTTTATCTCCAAATAAATCCACTTTAGATTTGCAGAAGAGATTACAGATGTTTCTAATTCCCCGACTTTTTCAAAGTTTGTTAATGAATACTGTATCTAGAAAGTGCACTGAAAAATGTTGGTCTGAATGAGGCATGGAGGAAGTCAGTTCAAAAGGCCAGAGAGTTATCTGGACCCCAGGAGTGTCATGACACTCCAGGTGAGTAAATGGTCTACAACATGATGGTTTTGCCCAATCTCTTTTGTGACTGTAAAATGCAAACTAGGCACAGAGCCACATTCAGCCTTTTGATCAAATCCCGACATGTACGCACCACAGGCATGCATTTGTACACTCTGGGAGGTGGGTGGTGTGGAGAGGGCTTTACAGATAAGCTGAAAGATTTACTGAGTCATCTGAAGAAAGCCAGCGTGGGAATATTCTGTTTTGCCAACATAGGGAAATAGCAGGAAGAAATGATTGGCTAATGGATGTGCTGCAGTGTTCCCACACGTACAAACAGGCACAGTGGTGTCTGCTGGTCACACATCTTTCAAGAATATTGTGAAATAAGGAAAGTTTGCATCCTTGGATGGGTTTCAACCTCTTTGAAGGAATTCAAAAAACTGATTATGATTCATGTGTACTAGTCCTGAAAATAAAGCAGTATTTCTTTGCAATCTCATACTAAATAAAATGAAATATCTTCACTTTGAAAAATCAAATGCATCTATTTATGTCCCCATTATCATTAGATACACTAAACCAAAGCAAGGCAGACTAAAACCAAAGGCATCAACTTCTGGATCAGAGGTATCTATCGTTGCCTTTGATTTCCTATGAAAATGGCTGTAAGTCAAGAAAAATGGAATTTAGAGTATATGCTCAGGTATATACATGCAATTATAAGTTTATCTATTATATGTAATAATTTTAAGTGAATGTTTCACATTTTTTGCCCACACTGTTAACTAATCTATTTAGTATTCCAGTATGATTTTATATTTTTATGATGTATTTAAGCTAATGAATGACAAGAAATTGAGATGCACTTTATAAAAGTAAATAAATGAAGGGGTTATATGTTAAAATCCATCTGATGAAATAGTTAAAAATATAGATTTGAAACCAGAAAACTTGATTTTATTCCTGATTCTGCCACATGTAAGTATTATAAAATTTTTCAATCTGCTTCACTTCTTTGAAACTATCCAATTTTTCAAAGAATTATTGTTATCATGTTTTAATATTGGGTAATTACTATGAAAATATTTTAAAGAAATTTAAAGCACTATTATTTTTTATTCATGTATTTATCAAACATTTTGTGAGTCCATTAAATGCCAGGCATTGCTGGCTCCTGGGATACATAAGATATAAAATGGGCATTTTAAGAGGCAGATGGTGAGAGACAAGAGTATAAAATGCCTATGGGATATTCTAGTTGACATGCAGTACACATACTATACTGCACATTTTGTAGCCAAGTGTATGTGAAACAGGAGAATAGTCTAGATAAATAAATGTGGGTTTATTAACTCAACACCATAAACACTTAAAGTTCAGATACACTTGGAAGAAAAGTAATCTGCAAATGATACTGTAATGAAAGAGGGACAAAGTAGGAGGGAAGAAGAAAACAACAGACTAATAGAGGTTGTTACTAAATTTTAGTTAACAGGCAGCAGTGTTAAAAGGATGGCAATAATGGTTATAAAAATAAATGAATGGAGTTAACAAATAATTTATGGAAATGATTTGAAAAAAAGCTCTTTGTAACGTAATTACTAAAAAATGTAACCCTGTGAAGGACAGGCCTGTCCTGCTTGCTGCTCATGCCATAATCAGAGTCCAGAGGCTTGGTCATTGATTCACCATACTTGTTATCACCAGTGTCTGTACATACCATCTGGGTGACTGAGGAGAGGCCCACCTTACCTACCATTGCCAATGCCAGCACCTGTGAATGAATGTCATCTAGGGGCTTGGGGATTAATCCACCCTGCCTGCCACCACCAGGACCCATGCAGAACCCACCAGGACCCATGCAGGACAGGGATCTGAGGACAGGCCTACGCCACCCACCACCACTGATGCTAGCACCTGAGTGTGTCATCTAGAGGCCTGGAAATTGACCTGCTCTGCCCACCACTGCTGGTACATGAATGCACCATCTAGGTGCCTGAGAATAGGATTGGCCCTGCTTACTACCACCACCACAGGTGCCTGAGGACCAGCCTGTCTGGTATTCCTGTCCCTGGAAAAGCCTCACCACAACCTTAAGTAACAACTGTAGTCTAAGCCACTAAGGATCTCACAGACACCATGGACATTGATTACAGCCACAGAATTCATACAGAGATCACATCATGGTACCCATTCAGAATCAAAGTCAATGTACTCCAACCAACACTACAGACACATTGAGGAAAAAAATGTTTCCCTACAAAAACCAACCAAGAAAATTGGAAGAAGCGACTGTTAAACCGGATACACAGATATCAGTGTAAGGACATAACAAACATGAAAAAGTAAGGAAACATGACATCTCTAAAGGAACACAATAATTCTCTGATAATAGATCCAAAATAAAAGAAAATTTATGAAATGCCTGAAAAACAATTCAAAATAATGATATTAAAGGAACTTAGTGACATAGAAGAGCACACAGATAAACAATACAAAGAAATCAGGAAAATAATTTATGATCTAAATGAGAAATTTGGTAAAGAGGTACATATCATAAAAAAAGAACCAAACAGAAATCCTGGAACTGAAGAATTCAATGAATGAAATAAGAAACACAAACAAGAGCATCAATAGTAGACTATATCAAAGAGAAGAAAAAGTTTTTGAACTTGAAGATGGGTGTTTTGAAATAACCCCATCAGACTGAAAAAAAAAAAAAGAAAAAAGAATTAAAAAATGAAAAATGAAGAAATCCTATATGACATATGGGACAAAATAAATCAATTAAATACTTGAATTTTGGCAGTTTCAGAAGGAGAAGTGATAGGCAAAGGCATAGAAAATCTATTTAGTGAAATAATATCTAAACAATTTCTATATTTTGAAAGAGATATAGACATCTAGATACAAGAAGTACACAGATCCCCAAATAGATTCAACCCAATAAGGTATTTTCTAAGGCACATTAGTCACACTGTCAAAAGTCAAACACAATGAGAGAATTGTAAAAACAGCAAGGACAAAGTTTCAAGTCACATATAAGGGAATTCCCATCATACTAACAGTGGACTTCTCAGCAATAATATTACAGGCCAGAAGTGAATGGGATGATATATTCAAAGTACTGAAAGGAAAAAAACAAAATAAAACCTCTCAGTCAAGAATACTATTCTTCAAAAAAAAAAAAAAAAGGAATAAAGTCATTCTCAAACCAGCAAAAACTAGGAATTTATCACCACTAGACCGGTCCTACAAGAAATGTTTAAGGGAGTCCTACATCTCAAAGTGAAAGGAGGATATCTACTATCATAAAAACTCACAGAAATATAAAACTCAGTGGTAAAGTAGATACATAAATGAAAAAGAGAAAGGAGTCAAGTTTTATCACTACAGAAAACCACCAAATGACAATGATAAACAATAAGAGAGGAAGAAAGGAACAAAGAATATAGAAAACAATCAGAAAACAATTAATTGAATGACAGGAATAACTCCTCACCTATCAATAATAATATTGAATGTAAGTGAATTAAATTACTCACTTAGAAGACCTATATTGTCTAAATGGATAAAAAGAAGATCCAACTATATGTTGCCTACAAGAAACTTATTTGACCTATCTTTACAAATATAAACTGAAAGCGAAGGGATAGAAAGAGATATTCTACACAAACAGAAACGAAAAGCAAACCAGAGTAGCTATACTTACACCAGGTAAAACAGACTCAAAGTCAAAAACTGTAAAAAGACAAAAAAGTCATTATATAATGATAAAATGATCAATTCATCAAGAGAATATAATAATTCTAAATATATATGTACCCAATCCTGGAGCACCCAGGGTTGGGTGTATATATAAAGATAGTAAAACAAAGCATATATAAAGATATAGAAAGCAAATATTATTAGATGTAAAGAGAGAGATAGACTGCAATACAGTAATACTTAGAGACTTCAACACCCTACCCTTAGCATTAGACAAATCATCTTGACAGAAAATGAACAACAACAAAAAAATAGATTTAAATTGCACTTTAACCAAATGAACCAAATAGACATTTCTATAATATTTCATATAATACCTACAGAATACGTATTCTTCTCATCAGAACATTGAACATTCTCCAGGATAGACCATATGTTAGACAACAAAACAAGTCTCACCAAATTAAAAATAAATCAATATCATAGTAAGAGTCTTCTCAGACCACAATCGAATAAAACTAGAAATCAATAGCAAAAGGACCTTTGGAAACTCTGCAAATACAAGGAAATTAAATAACATACTCCTGAACTACCATTGGGTCAATGAAGAAATTAATAAGGAAATCAAAAAATGTCTTGAAACACAGGAAAATAGAAATACAACATACCAAAGCATATGGGATACAGAAAAGGCAGCTCTAAGAGGTAATTTTATGGAAATAAATGCTTATATCAAAAAAGTAGAAAGATTTCAAATAAACAAACTAATAATGCACCTAAAGAAACTAAAAAAGAATCAAACCCAAAATTATTATAATAGAAGAAAAAAAAATCAGAGAAAAACTAAATGAATTAGTGACTTAAGTAATATAAAAAGGATCAATAAAACAATAAAAATGGATCTTTGAAGAGATAAATAAAATCAATAAACCACTAGCTAGAATAACCAAGGAAAAAGATAAAAGATCCAAATAAATAAAATCAGAAAAAAAAGAAACATTACAACTGATACCACAGACATACAAAGGATCATTAGAGAGTACTGTGAATAACTAATGTTAAATAAATGGAAAATCCAGAGAAAATAAATAAATTCCTGGACATATAACCTACCAAGATTGAACTAGAAAAAAATCCAAAACCTGAACAGAATAATAAGCAATGAGATTGAATCAGTCATAAAATGTCTCCCAACAAAGAAAAGCCCAAGACTGCATGGTTTTTCTACTGAACACAATAATGAATAACGTATAATGAATAAATAACACCAGTTTTTCTCAAACTATTTCAAAACACTGAAGAGGAAGGAATTCTTCCCGACTTATTCTTCAAGGGCAGCATTACCCTGACACACAGTCCAATGGAACAGAATAGAGAATTCAGAAATAATAAATCCACATATTTATAGCCAACTGATTTTGAACAAAGATGCCAAGTACATACATTGGAGAAAAGACATCTTCTTCAATAAATGACACTGGGAAGAATGGATATCCATAAGCAAAAGAATGATACTAGTCCTCATCTATTACTGTACATACACAAAATCAACTCAAAATGGATTAAAGACTTAAACGTTAAGACCCAAAGCTATAAAACTACTACAAGAAAATAAAAGGAAATGCTTCATGACAATGGTCTGGGCAAAGATTTTATGGCTGAGACTTCAAAAGCACAGGCAACAAATCCAAAAATATGCAAACAGGACTGTACTAAACTGAAAGGTTTCTGCACAGAAAAGGAAACAATGAACAGAGTGAAAAGACAACCAGTAGAATGGAAGAAAACATTTGTAAATTATTCATCCAAAAATATCCAGAATATACAAGGAACTGAAATAATAGCCTCCCCCAAAATACCACCAAATAATTCCATTAATAAGTGGGCAAAGGATCTATATACACATTCATTAAAAGAAGACATACAAATGGTCAAAACGTGTATGAAAAATGCTCAACATCACTAATCATCAGGGAAATGCAAATCGAAATCACAATGTGGTATCATCTATCCCAGTAATAACAGCTATTATTAAAGAGACAAAAAGTAACCAATGCTAGTGAGCATGTGGAGAAAAGGAACTCTCATATACTGTTGATAGGAAAGTAAATTAATATAGCCATTATGAAAAACAGTATGAAGGTTGTTCAAAAAACTACAAGTAGAACTACCATATAATCCAGAATTCCCACTACTTAGTATTTCCTCAGTATTTATTCAAAGGAAAGGAAATCAATTTATTGAAGGGATACTTGCACCCTCCTGTTCATTGCAGCACTATTCACAACAGCCAAGGCATGGAATCAACGTAAGTGTCCGTCAATGCATGAATAGATAAAGAAAATGTGGTATATACACACCATAGAATAATATTTAGCCATAAAAAGAATGAAATTCTGTCATTTGCAGTAACATGGATGGAACTTGAGGTCATTATGATAAGTGAAATAAGCCAGGCACAGACAGACAAATTTCACATGTTCTCATTCATAGGTGGGATTTATAAAAGTTGATCTCATGGAGGTAGAGAGTGGAATGATGGTCACCAGAGGCTGGGGAAGATGAGTGGGAGGAAATGAAAAGATGTTGGTTAATGGGCACAAACGTACAATTAGATAGAAGAAATAGGTTCTAATATTTAACAGTATAGTAGCGTGACTATAGTTAATAATAATTTAATGCATATTTCAAAATAGAAGAGTTCAAATATTCCCAACACAAAGAAATGATAAATGTTTGAAGTGATGGATATGCTAAATCCCTAATTTGATCATTATACATTGTATGCATGTTTCAAAATATCACATGTACCCCATATATATGTACATTAGGTATCAATAAAAATAGTAAAAAAGATAAACTTTTATGTATTACTTATCCTGAGTTACCTATTTTACATTGTCTATTGGGTTTCAGAATTATTTATCAAATCTTGCGCATAGTAATCCTTGAATGGCACATTCATTGTGGGAAACATCAGTATAAAAATTAAGGTAGTCTGTGTATAAAAGTTATTATACTATATTAGAAGTTTGTAAAAATACTTTGGTGGTGAAACCATGAGAAATAGACACATATTAACACATTTTTGAGGGAATGATGAATTACAACATTTCAGAAAAGTAATTTAAGATATTTAAGAAATTGAAAAAGTATATATTCTATGACCTGGCAATTTCACTTCCATGAAATCTAATTTATAAAAATCAATGTCCCAGTCTTTTTGGGTATAGGCATAAAAACTTTTACTGCAGCAATCCTCATGCAATTCTACAAACCACTTACTAAAACCCTTAGGGCCAGATAATGTTTAAGAATTCTGATGTTTTAGGATTTTATAACAATAATATGAAACATATTTCATATATTATTAATACCACCAGGTTGTCTGGGGCAGCACCTTATAATCAAACACATTAATATTTCTTCATAGAAATTTTTAAATATTCAGACTAGGTTAAATAAAGATTATAAATAGCCTCATATTGCTTCAGGTCAGGTTTCCCACCAAATGAATCAAGAAAAGTTTTAATTTTACAATTGTAAATGAAATTTTTGTGGACCTATAATTTAAAAAAAATTATAAAAATAATCAAGAAATCTGGATGCATGCCATAGAAAATGTTATGTTTCTATTTAAAATATTAATGTAGACTTATAGATATTGACCTGGAAAAATGACTGTCATAAATTGTGTAATGAAAAAATAATTTTTAGAGAAGCATGCGTAGTATCCTATTTATGTAAAAAAATTACCTGTGTATGTATATTTTTGTTTAATTATAGGCATGGAGAAAAGTATAGGAGTGTGTATGCATAGAAAACTGCTATGTAATATAATGTTTAAACAAAACAATATACTAGAAATGTTAAAAAATAAAGCAGGAATTATTGGGTGTATCATAAACTCTGACCTCACATGCTTGGCTTACAGCAATATGGCTGCTTGTTGATAGCTGGAAGCCAAGTGTATGGTATTGCTTC
This sequence comes from Avahi laniger, assembly GCA_963575035.1. Taxonomy (NCBI): domain Eukaryota; kingdom Metazoa; phylum Chordata; class Mammalia; order Primates; family Indriidae; genus Avahi; species Avahi laniger. Next base: position 12,512 of record CAUYSK010082450.1, read on the forward strand.
AAATTCCTTGGTAAGGTAAGCAGTTCACCAATGTGTGATTAACAGTTGGGTGCAAAAATGTAATAACTAAATTAATTAACTTTGCAAACAAAGCAACTAAAATGTGTAAGGAGTTCACCAACACTTGTTACCACTTGTCTTTTTGATAATAGCTATCCTAACAGGGTGAGGTGAAATCTCACTGTGGTTTGAATTTGCATTTCCCTAATGATTGGTGATGTTGAATATTTTTTCATATACGTGTTGGCCATTTGTATATCTTCTTTTGAGAAGTACTTATTCCTGTGCCCCTTTTTAAATTGGGTCATTTGTTTTCCTCCTGTGGAGTTGTTTGAGTTTCTTATATATTTTGGCTACTCTCTCCTTATCAGATGAATGGTTTGGAAATATTCTCTCCCCTTCTGTAGGTTATCTCTTCATTCTGTTGATTGTTTCCATTGCTGTGCAGAAGCTTTTTAGTTTGATGTAATTCCTTTGCTTTTTTTAAATTAATCTTCTCAACTATAATCATAATTATAGGTAATATATAAAGACACTGATTCATTTGTGAACTAATATAATCCTCACTAAAACCACATTATTTCTATCCTTACTTTACATGTGAAGAATTTGAGGAAATAGAGGTAAAATACCAAACCTACCAGGTGGCAGAGCAAGGAGTCAAAATAATACAACCTGGAACTTACTCATCTTGCATGAATATAACATTGTACCTATTATTACCTTGATTGTGGTGATGGCAACACTAGTGTATACATATATCCAAACTCATCAAATTGTATACATTAATTAGATCTAGTTTTTTTGTATATCAGCTATATCTCAAAGCTGGGGGGAGGGAGAAAATAGGGCATTAAAGAGCAAAGCAAGTGGCCGTGCGCGGTGGCTCACGCCTGTAATCCTAGCACTCTGAGAGGCTGAGGCGGGTTGATTGTTTGAGCTCAGGAGTTCGAGACCAGCCTGAGCAAGAGCGAGACTCCATCTCTACTAAAAATAGAAAGAAATTAATGGGACAACTAAAAATATATAGAAAAAAAATTAGCTGGGCACGGTGGTGCATGCCTGTAGACCCAGGTACTTGGGAGGCTGAGGCAGAAGGATTGCTTGAGCCCAGGAGTTTGAGGTTGCTGTGAGCTAGGCTGACGCCACGGCACTCACTCTAGCCCGGGCAAAAGTGTGTCACTCTTTCTAAAAAAAAAAAAAAAAAAAAAAAAGAGCAAAGCAAGTGACAAAATAAACCACATTTCTCAATGAGCTAAAATAAAAATCAAAAAAAGCAATCTCTCTTTCATTGCCCTCATAATGATAAAGCAATATGGTATAGCCGCTTTAGAAAAGAGTTTGGCAGTTTCTAATAAATTTAAGCATATGCTTTTCGTACATCCTAGTATTTTACTCCTAAGTATTTATGCAAGAGAAATAAAATTTTATGCTCTCATATATACACACAAAAAATCAAGCAATCTGGGTTCTGATTTCAACTTCCAACTGCTACTAACCACTTTGGATGTATTACTTTTAAAAAAAAAATCTATGTGATGATTGTTCTTTAAATACTTCTAGAAATCCTTTCTGTTCCATGAAAATTTCTCTAATGATTCAGATATGGAAATATCCTTCAACTTTACCTGAATTCTATATAGAGTTCCTGTTTACTAACTTTCCCACCAAATGGTCTTTGGAGCACAGTGTAAATTCTTGCTTGTTTAATGTCTATATTAACTAATATTTACTTACATGTTGATAATTTTCAAAATTGTTTTTCAGATTTTACATTATTCAAGTAAAAGCACCTAAAGTCATTTATCTAGTAATTCATATTAATTCTCATGATGACATTTTGTGATGGTTACTTGAATATTATTGATGGAAAAAAATTTTAGTCTTTACTACTGCATTAGTAGTTTTCTTGAAATTTTTAGTCTAATCTCTTTTTATGTAAGAATTATTTCTGCTTTATAAGAAGTGAATTGAGCCTTCATTTTTGGTTTTGAATTTTTTTTTTTTTTAATTTTCAGGCTGCAATAGATTCCCATTTTGCTTTAAAATTTTTGATGATTAAGGTCACAGTTTACAAACAATTGGATTAAATGTTTGGAAGTCAAAATGCACATATCTATTAGCTGTGAATAAGAGCTCTCATATCTGCCAACCCCATGTGAGGAAGGAAGAAAATGGAAGGAGGGATTAAAGAAATGAGTTCATAAAAGTTAAAAACATAAAACAATTTTTGTTTTATTATACAAAGAGAATCAATTTATAGATGAAAATTGCAGTTTATACGAGATGAAACAACAAATGGAAAGAAATACATGAAGAGGAAAAAAATGAAGAATTGACCAAAAAAAAAAAAAAGAGTGAAGAATTCGTTTTAGAAGTAATGACAAGTGGGAAATATATTTTAGAACAGATAATAATAAAATAAAAATATTTATGATGCTGATTTATTATTTAGTTATTGTTTTAGTCTAGTTATTAACTAATTATCAATCAAATATTTATTCTCTTCTAAAGGTTTTTATTTTTATTTATTTTTTCCTTTAGAAACTCTTCAGCTGAAGCAACAAATGTTAACTTATACTTATCTTAAAGCTGCAGTCCCCAATCCCTGGGACGAGGATCAGCATGGTCTTCCACCTGTCAGGGACCAGGCTGCAGAGCACTGCACCCCTCCCCCGCCCCTTCCCTATCCATGGAAAAATTGTCTTCCACGAAACCAGTCCCTTGTGCCAAAAAGGTTGGAGACCACTGTCTAAGTCTTGGAAAACTTGAGAGTATCTTTTTTACCGTCATAGACAATTTATAACTATTATAAAATTACTATACACATGTGGGAACGGGAAAAACATAGAAAGCAATATAGGGCTTTGTAATGCCTAAATGCCAGGCTATCTTATCCTAGAATATCATCATGTATTTTTTAAAACTGCCTGACTGACTGTAGTCATTTGATGTTTGCTGACTTTTAGGCTCTTAGCAATATAACAAACAATGGTATCATCACCTTCAAACAAATGAGATAAGAAAATTTACTTCTAAGATTTTTAACCCCATTTTCAGAAAGATTTTCCAGGTTAGCTGATATTCAGATTTATATGGTATAGAGGTGATTTAACTATGCAAATGTACCTATGTTAAACATTAAGGTAAAAAACAATTACTTTTAATATAAAAATATTTTTACATTAGATGAATAAATTTCTGGTGGATTTAATTTTTAGAAAAATTCACTCATAAGCTAAAGGAAGTAATTTGTTGCTTTGAGTAGTCATTTTCAGATGGATCAGCACAGACTTTTGACTTTTTTACCTGACTGATGTCTTTATAAGCAAATTTAGAAAGCATAGCTTTTTATATATTGAATAGTAAAAAAAGAAAATCATTGAAAATATTCAGTGTCAAACTAAAAGAAAAGATTTTAGTTACATGCTCGGTAGATAATATACTCTCACTAGATAATATAAAAACTACAACTTATCTGTATAATGTAATCAAAAAGTATACAATATGACACAATATGTATACATATGATACATGTGTACATACATATATATACAATATGCAGACATAAGGCACCTGTATGTATGCATGTATATGTATGGTGTGTGTGTACATTGAATAATCATAATTTCCTTCGACTCGAACTAAAATTGTATATAAACATATATTTACTAAATAGTTGGACCTCCATGAGATAGTTTTCTTAAAAACAAGTATTACAAGGTTGGAGTTTTGGTACCAAATCCAGTATAATACAGATATTCCTCAAGTTAGGATGGGGTTACTTCCCAATAAACCCATCATAAGCTGAAAATATCATGTCAAAAATGCAATTAATACACATAGCCTACCAAACACCATAGCTTAGCCTAGCCTACCTTTAAACATGCCCAGAATATTTTCAATACAGTATGCAATAAATTGTATCAGATATTCACCACTTTATTATGAAATAGGCTTTGTGTTAGATAATTTGGCCCAGCATCGCAAGAGAGTATTATAATGTATATTGTAGCCCAAGAAAAGATCAAAATTCAAAATTCAAAGTATGGTTTCTACTGAGTACATATTGTTTTCACACTATTGTAAAGTCAAAAAATTGTAAGTTGAACCATCTGTAAGTCAGGGACCATCTGCATTAATATTCACAAAAAAGTTCTAATTCATTGCTAATCAAAGGTGTTTGAACAATAAATTAGTATTCTTGTAATTATTTATGATTTGGCTATTTATGTATCTATAGTCCCTTATAAACTGTAGATGTGAAGATGAAAGTTCCCATTTGACTTAAACAGTATGCACATTAATTTAACAGTGTATACAAAGTCACTTGTGAAAAGAAGGTGCTTTCTCTATTGACATTTTCTTCATTGATAAAAGATAAAAGATGACATTAATCTTTCATCAATGGAATTTTAAAATGTCAGTAAATAATTTGTTTATTTTTCTTTGAATGGCTTAGAGATCTCCATCCTGTTATTTTAGATTTTGCATCACTAGAGGCCACTGTTGTCTTTTAAATGTATTTCATCATTATCAACATCTTTAAATATTATGTCTGAAGAACCTCAAAAGTGATAAATTTTAGAAACAGGAGGAAGACATGTATTGTCTTTTGTGCAATCTGTCTACTTGAAATTTAAAAAAAATGATTTTAAAGCAAAATGTAAAATTTTCCTTCAAAAATTGTCATTATAGGTATTTGTAGATATTACTTTATAAAGTGGCATTTATTTTACCCAAAATCTATGTTCTTTAATAGTTATAGTAGTATCATAAGCCTATTTTCAATGAAATATCTTAGCAAAATGATGGATTATAAAACATACTAATAGAAATCAAAGTTAAAGTTGAATGGTTAAAATTATTGAGTGCCAAACATTTTTCTAAGAATGCTACACTCATTATACCATTTAAAACGTATAACCCTATGAGTTATCTACCAACGGTATTATCAATGTATAGTTGAAGAAACAAGGGCACAGAGAACTGAAGAAAATGACACAAGATTGCATATCATTAGCAATTTGTTACAAGAACTAACTAAAAAATAATAGTAGATATGAGATATATATGTGCATGTATTTGTATATATGGAATTACATAGAGAGAATTATATGTGTACACCTGCACGCAAATTTTGGTAGTGATGTCATTACACAGAACTGTACAGGGTCTTAGATTTTATCCTACCTGCAAGCTAGAAAATTAGACTGTTATTGTTTCACATACGCTGACAAAAATCACAAAACTCCTATGTCAGAGACAAAGGACTTTATTACTCACAGCAAAAGTAGTAACCAGAGCTTCATATTGGTACTTGTTCCCTCTGTCCTCCAAGTCCCATGGGTGTCTACACATGCAGTGAATTGTATTACAACAGAGAAACACTGAGGTTGTGGTATTTACTGCTTTTACAGCAAGTTGGAAAAAGACCACACTCTGCCAAGGGGCAGATGCTACCTCATCTTAAGGTTGCTCACCACAATCACAACCTTGAAAAATGGCTAAGGTGAAGATCAGTCAGAGCTTTGCATTGTTGGAATATCCAGCAAGAATAGGCAGGGATGTTTAGGCTTCATGGCGGAGTGCCTCTACAAACATCTATCATTTGATTTTGATATAAAGAGGTTTTTATTTTCCTTTTTTTTATGGTTCACTCTTTATCTTCCAAAGGACAAATGAATGGATGATTGATGCAGTATTGTAAAAGCAAGATAAAGACGAATCTTTATATTTTCCCCAATTGCATTTCTGCCCATTTCTTGTAATCAGTATTAATTTTGCTTGGCAGTCTCAGCTTGTTTTGTTTGTTTTCCCATTGTCTTATTATATTCTTACTCATTTAATAAACTTTTATTTGGTGCCCACTTTGTGTTGATAACATTTCTAGGCTAAGAATATTTTCATAACTTCAAAATATAAATTTTATTCAGTCTAATTTTTTAAGCATTTAGTAGTGTTTTTCAATGTCTAATATTTGAGAATGTCAAAAGCTTATTCTTTTTAACATTATATCAAGTACCATTAATCCAAGATAAATTGCATTTATAAACACCATCCAAAATTTTATGACTATTATAAGCTACATGACCATTAATATTGTTTCTTCTTTTATTTTGTGAAATAGCTTCCATTATTTCTTAGGTGTCCATTTGTTGAAAGCTAGTAGTATTTTCTTCAAACAACTCTATTCTCAATGCTTAAACATTTTTCAATATAAAATGATTTAAAAATATCCCATAATAATTTGCAAAAGAAAAATGCCTTACATACTTTATAATTTTTTTTACATTCTGCTTTAGTATTTATAACATCATCCCTTACCAGAAATCACAGAATAAGATGGCTAACTTCACAACTAAATTTCTAAATGTTCATGATCCAGAAGGCATAGATATAATTTAAAAATAAATTTTAGACGGTGGCTACTTAATACTGAAATTGAGAAATTCAATATGTTGTCTAAATTCATACCCATTTATCATTCTTTCTGCTGAGAATATATGCTACAATCTAATCTCAAATTTCAAAAATTAGTTGCATAACATTGTGCTGTTCATGTCATGTTTATCTTGATTTATTTTGGGAAAATCAAGTTAAAAATATTATTGAAGAGTTTTTCTGAGATTTTTTTCTGGCAGAATTAACATATGTTGGTAAAGGAAAAACATAGTTGATTCTACAAATTTGTCATTGTACATTTGTATAGTGAGTTTCCACTTTTAATCAAAATTCTAAAATTCTAATTTTTGAATTATTAAATTTCAACTCTTGGACTTACTTTTTTGAAAAACCATAGACCTTTGTAATTGGCAGAAGCCTTGAAGATTCTTCTTGTCTACCTCATTCAAAAAGGAAGATGTGCCTGAAAATATACTTATGAGGTGCCTGCCTGTCCTTTCCATGAAGATTGCCCATGCATTTACTCAAATACATGGAGCTAAATTTATAACATCATGCTATGGAGGAAATAATATGGGTCTTAGAAGCAGACACGTTGCAACATTGGATCTGTCATATACCAATGACAATATTTGTATTTATTCTTTTTGAATGTTGATTCTCTCAATTTTTTTTTCATCTTTAAGATGTCAGGATGAAGGTATGGAACAGATAAAATTGTCTTAATAACAAGAACTAACACAGGCTAGAAACCTACAAGTCTTCCTAGAAAACTCAGTAGACATTATCCACTCTTTTCTTGTGCTATCCCCCTTATATAAATTTTTAAGATGTTTTTGTAGTCCAGGATAATTATACAGCATTTGCACACATAATCTTACATACTGAGAAAATATAGATCTTTAAATAATAATAGCAACACTCTAAATGATGAAAAAAGATATTTTTCATATTTCACTTTAAGCTATTTTTAGTTTGTTTTAGTAAATATAATTCAGAAGTATTTTACCAGATATTTCTTTCTTTAAAAGATCAGTGGGTAAATCTCAAATCTATCAAATCTATCACTTTTTAGGCAAGGATTTTTCAATCGTTGGTTAGTGATGATGAAGTCATACTATTTTTTAATCTTGGGTAAGTTTTCCATCAATTGCATAAATTTATTTCTCTGGAAATCTGATGTAAAAGAAGATTAAATAATGGGAGGAATATACTTTCTTTTGAAAACAGATATGGATAGGCAATAATAAATATTCATGCTCTACAATCAAACACATGGGGCCAAATTTATTTTTTATACAACAGGCATATAGATATCTATAATAAATTTATTACAGAAAATGATTGATTTTTCTCTGTATGCTTTTTGTCAAAAAGTGCTGCCTTAAAATTAAGTAAGGAGTTGACAGAATACCTGTGAGGATTTATCAATGCTATTAACATAGCTAAATACTAGGAGAAGCAAGAAGGTGATTTAGACTACAAACTTCCTGAGAATGTGAAGAAATTTAGAGTCCATTCTATAATAGGACAATTTCCTGTTAATCATATTTTACAACTAGAATCTGTAAGCTCCTATAAACACCAGCAAATTTTCTCAACCAAAAACATTTGAATGGATTCTTAAATATTATCTAAATTTATAGGTAAGATACTTCAAAGTCATTGCGGCTTTTAAGAAAAATGAATTCTTCTAAGGTGCTCTACTGATGCACTAACCTTATTAGATATTTCTCCTAAATACTTAATATAATAACTATAAGTTATCCTGTTTGTTATAGCATTGCATCTGTACATGAATGGGAAGACCATAAAATTAATGAAGATAAATCATTAATTCTTGGCTTGATGATATTGTTTATGTCATGAAAGAGGGTCATGAGCAAATTAATGCAGCAATGGTTTCATCAAACAAAGGCTCTTATACAAACTGGTATGACTTTTGGTTAACAGGTTTAGTTAATTGCCAGGTTTAGGCAATTCCCATTGCATTCACACATGCAGATCATATTTTAAACGGCTGAATAAAGTAGTCAGAGTTACTCTTATTGTTATTTAATTATTGATATGATCAATTAGACCAGAGGTCAGTAAACTTTTTCTGTAAAAGACCAGATGGCAAACATTTTTGGCTTTGTGGGTCATAAGGTATCTGTTCCAAGTAGTCAACTCTGCCATTATGGCATCAAAGCAGTCATGGATAGTATATAAATTAATAGGCACGGCTGTGTTTCATTTAAACTTATTTACAAAATAACAGCTGGCATGTGGGAGTTAGCATGTGAACTATAGTCTGCCAACTCTTGAATTAGACCAATCATGACATATTAACTTACGCATGACACCTAAAATTGCCATGAGGACTGAGACCGCATTTGTCTTGCTTACCCTTTGATCTTCAGTTTTGCATAACACCTGAGAGTTACTAAATTTTGTTACTAAACACACTAAAATTTGTTAATGAAGTTTGTTTAATTAAAAAGTTAATATGTATATAGTATAAAATAATTTCTAATAATTTTCCAAATTATTGTTTCATACTCAATTTGTATCAATAATTATACTTTAGGTGTATACTAAGACATCTGAGTGAATTTTATTGTAGTTCCCAGCAGAAAAATACATGCCCCAATATTTGACATAATTTCTAGGATATCAGTGGCATGTAACTTAGATCATTCTTTCTTATACTTCGTAGGACTATTTCTAAAATAGAAAAAACCAAAACAATTTTTTTTTAGCATTTGTGCTACCCATCAAAGGTTTTTAATGAAGAAGAGCACTCTCCCTAGTGCATAAACCATGGAGAATGTTTATGTACATTCTGTTCATCTGTTGTCTTAAAACACAACATGAACAATAAGGATAGTATCGAATTGAAAAATGAGACCATATATGCAGAAAATCAGTCCTATAGAGATCATTTTAAAGGGCAATGAGAATGTAGATGACAGTTAGAGGGAAGAAACAGCAATATACAAAAATAAAAGCCAAAAATTACAAATGTTGAAAATAAAGTACAAGGAAATAAAAGTCAAAATATATGAAAAATTCCTTGATAGGATGAAGAGTAAATTGAGATGCTAAACAAAACCAATGGATTTGAGAGGTATGTAATGCTAAATCAATACAATAAGAAAGGGAATGACAATGGAAAGTATAATAGATTATGATGTCATCAGTTTCTTGAGAAACAGATACAATATTTGATAAATATGTAAATAAAATATCAATTCTCTAACTGATCTTTTTGGTAAGATAATTAGAAATTCTAAAATGAATACTGAATGAAAGAGAATATAAGAAATAAAATGAGAAACTATAGAACAAAGACAGAAATAAATACTAGAGAGATAAAAAGTTATCTCAGCAAAAGCATAAATGTTATGTATCTATATTTAGATTTTAAGTTTTGTAAAGAATCTACTAATATCTAATACAGTTTTCATACACAGAACATAAACTGCTTCTGCTTAATAAATATAAGGGCAAATTAGGATTGCTTATGCTGAAAATAACAGAAATAGAAACCATATCGCTTTAACCACATGAAAGTTTATATTTCATACATAATAAGAAATCTCAATGTAGGTAGCTCAGGGCTGTGGAAGCTACCCAGTGAAATCATTAGTCATTGAGATACAGACTCCATCTAACATCTTATTCATGTCTGCAAGATGGCTGCTTTATTTCCAAGCATCAATTTCATATCCCAGACTGAAAGTGGATTCCAAGTGGTGCTATTATCCAGCTGTCCCTGCCATATTTTAACATGAAAAAATTTTCTTTCGAGAAAATCCATTTGGTGAAGCAAAGAAGCTTTGGGGATTAAGACATTTTGACAAAACACATTTGACAATTCACACACCAAAACTGAGTACAATAATATGTCTGTTAATAAAGTAAAAAAGAGAATGGATGTTCTAGAAAACTGGTAGGGAAAAAGAAAAAAAGATCTATATATCTGTATCTGTATCTATATCATCTATATCTATTATCTATCTATAGGTAAAACTTGGTGAAGATGGGAAAATATCTTATTCATATTTTAACTCCATAACTCATAATAATAATGATAATAATGTGGTATACAAACACATCTTCAAGAAAAAATTTCCCTCCCAAGGAAAGTAAATTGAAAAATAAGAAGAAGCAACTGTTACACCAGATGTGCAGAAATCAATGGAAAGACAAGGGAAAGACACAAGAAACATAAAAAAAGCAAAGAATGCTCTCAGAGGAACACAATAATTCTCCAGCAATCAATACTAACCAAAAAGAAATCTTCAAAATCCAAGATAAAGAATTGAAAATATTGATTTTAAATAAGCTCAATGAGATGCAAGAGAAGTCTGAAAACCAATACAAAGAACTCAAAAAATCAATTCAAGATAAAAATGAGAAATTTACCAAAGAGGCAGATACCTTAAAAAAAAAAAAAAAGCAGAAATTCTGGAACTGAAAAATTAATTGAAGGAAATATAAAATACATTAAAAAGCTTCAAAAATAGACTAGACTAAACAGAAAAAAGAATTTCAAAACTTGAAGACGGGTATTTTGAAATAACCCAGCCAAATAAAAATAAAGAAAAAAGAATGAACAAATGCTTTAAGACATTTGAAACTACATAAAGAGGCCAAACTTACAAATTATCAGTATTCATAAGGGTGAAGACAGATTAAAAGGCTTAGAGAACCTATTTAACAAATAATAGATGAAAACTTTCTAAGGCTAAAGGTATCTAGATATCTAGGTACAGGAGGTTCAGAGATCCCCAGGGAAACACAATACAAAAAGACTTTACCACACCGTGTTATAATCAAATGATCTGAAGTCAAAGTGAAAGAATAAATTCTAAAATCAGCAAGGGATAAATGTCCAGTCACCTATCAAACAAAACAAAACAAAACAAAACAAAACAAATCCCATAAGACTAACAACAACAGACTTCTCAGCAGAAACCTTGTAGGCCAGAAGAGAATGGGATAACATATTCAAACTGCTGAAAGAAAAGAGAAACTTCCATTCAAGAATTCTATATTGAGCAAGATTAAGCTTCATAAATGAAGGAGAAATGAAGGAAATGGATGATATTCACCATCATGAAAATATATAAAGTTATAAATCTCACTGGTAAAGCAATCACACAAAGGAGGAAGGGGAAGGAATCAAATGACTCCACTATAGAATTCTACCAAGCCACAAAGACAGAGAAAAAGATACAAACAAAGAATTTATAGAACATCTAAAAAGTAATTAACAATATGATAGGAACAAAACCATTGTGTCCATCAATGCATGAATGTGTAAAGAAAATGTGGTATATATACACAATGGAATACTGTTTAGCCATTAAAAATGAAATCATGTCTTTTGCAGCAACATGGATGGAACTAGAGGTCATTATCTTAAGTGAAACAAGCGAAGTACAAAAAGTCAAATATCACATATTCTCCTAAGTAGGTGCTAAACAATGCTTACACAGGGATGTAGAGAGTGGAATGATAGACAATGGATACCTGGAAGTAGTGAGGGAATGGCAGGGGGCTGGATGATGAGAAATTCCTTAATGAGTACAATGTACATTATTTGGATAATGGATAACCCAAAGCCCTGACTTGACCACTGCACAATCTATGCATGTAACAAAATTGCGTTTGTATCCCATAAATTCATTAAAATAAAAAAAGTGCTCTGTACATACAGATGTTTGCTAAATTAATGATATCCAACACTTTAGATTTGGAAGAGATTTTAGAGACCATCTTTTTCTCTTCCTCATTTTACATAAGAGTCATATAAGATTCACAATAAGGAAACTGACTTGCTCAGAAAACATGACCTAGTTTCCTGATTCCCTATTCTTCAAGTCTGACTGAGTACTCTTTTATATTTTATTATTACTACTGTTTTCAAAACAACCAGCTCACAGCATAGCAGAGCATAGAGTCTAAACCCTCTGAGGTTTAAATAGGTTTTATTCTGAATAGTGTTACCATGCTTATATGTAGTAGGTAGGAAGCTGAAGAGAAATTATACAGAGAATTAGAAAATGCCCATTTTGCTAAAATTCCTTGGCAGTGGTAAAAGCACACAGGTATAAGCTAATATTGAAATGTAACTATCATCATACATAGCTAGAATGGGATGAGAGCGAAAGCACAAGAAACACATATGAATAATGTCTATAAATATCTGAAAATGGCGGTGATAGTGCATAGAAATCTCTGTGTAACAATAAAAGAACAGAAAGCAGTGAAGAAGTAAATCTCTTCTAAGAGCATAGAACACATATTGAACAAAAGCAAAACAATATGTATGTAGAAATATTTCCAGTAATGTTTGCATTTAAATTTATATTTAAAGTTTAAAAACATGTAATGTTTTGAATTATATTGATTTCTTTAAGCATGTTTAGTCTATTTATGGCAATAAATCTTTTGTAGAACAAATATGCCACACATACAGTTGGACAGAGATGAATAATTCCCAAGACTTGTCTAATTTTTTAAGAGATATTGACAAGAATTCTTATTGTAACACAAAAGAATACAGTAATTTTCCCCCTTTTTATTGTTTGTCATTGTGACTTTCCACCTTTTTATGTGGCTAAAATGATTTTCTCATGTAATTGTTCCTCCCTTGTAATTTTAACTTAATACTCAAAGAGCAATATTTAAAGAGATGCAATTAAAATAATGAAACAATTACTTTCTAAATAATGTTCTTGCTTTGTATCCAGGCTCTTCCAGGCTCTCCATGTATGTAGCTTTCCATGATTTTATGTATATTCCATGTTCTCTGTATATGGCTCCTCTCTATATATGGTTTTTTAAGTTTGTGAAATGATATTTATATATTATATGCATATATGTTTCATGTTGCAATGCACAGTCTTTATTTACATTGTAAATAGGAATCTTGATTAAGTTTCTCAACAAGCAAACATGTATTAGTATTAGTTTCAATCTTGTAATTTCTTTATCAGTTGTCTGTTTCAGGATACTCATACTAAGGAGGGAAAAATTCTGCAGCTACCATACTTTCTCCACTAGTAGGAATTCCTAGATGGTATCAGGCTGTATCAGCAGACAGGAGTCTGGCTTGGCTTACTGAAATCTTATAGCCCACCTGGGCCATGGCTACTTTTGTAGCACTTAAGCTTGAATCCTCTCCAGCACTACAATGCTGGAATATAATCTGGAATCAGTTACTTTTGTTTTTTTTTTGTGTGTGGTAGGATTGCTTTTCAATCAAATTGATGCCTAGCAGCTGTGAATATCAAATTTTGTATGAGCTTCTGAAAACAAAAGAAATAATTGTAGCACTTGCATCTAAAACCATATAGTCAGTCAGCAGGAGTTCCTGTCATATAGTTACAGATACTTTTAGGTCACATTGATAAGGTCTGTTTGCTATATTGTCAACAGCTAACATTCCACTCTTAAAATTATAGGAGTCACAATCTTGCGTCTATCAATGTGGTGGTGATGGCGTGTGAAACACTGAGCTATATAGAAGAGGATAATGAAAGAAAGAAGTTATTAGTTTGGATCACTTTTAAAGATTGTGCTTGTTAAATTACTCTACAAACATCAGAAAAATTGCTTAAATCAATTCAATTAAACAAAGATGGTTATTAACTACCTTATATGATATAGAAGTATTGTTATTACTATGTCAAATAATAAATAAACTAACAAAATAAACTCAAGTGGCTCTTCTGATGGGGTTTGTTTGACCTGCTTTCCCCTTTCCCACCCTGAATCTCATCAGTGAGGCATTTAAGAGGGTGCTGATATGTGTGAGCACAATTCCTTAAGCTCTAATGCCTGGCTACCTCCTAGGGCTAGATGCTCAATTTTGTAACTGTGGACAATGGTGCATTATTTTTTTAAGACCTTGACATGTGACACTCAGAGATGGGGCCAGTGGAAGGGAGCAGCTGCAGCTTGCTCAGCCACTCGGCCTAAAACTCCTTTTCTCTCTACCCCAATGCAGAGCCAAGTGAATTTTTTAGAGGCAGAAAATGGATCCCTGAGTTTTCAGTAAAAGTATTTGGAAAGGAAATGTTCCACATGGTGTGCAAATACTCTGCCAAAGCAAAACTCAGGGATATTTTTAGTAGACACTTAGCCAACTTCTGAGATTTTGTAAATTTTCATAAATAATATCTATCATTTTAAATAAGTAAAGATATTTTTGCATTTGTATACTCTAGTTCACAAAGTGTGCTACATAATAAATTATTTTTGTTTGAAAACATTCCACATATAAAACGTCCATGGAAATGTTATAACATCCAAGATTGTAGTCAAACTTCATTTTAATTCCTAACATTTTTCTTTTTCTTTACAAAAGTATGAATCCTATTTTTAAAAGAGAAATTTGATTTAAAAACAATAAAAGTTCTAATTCTCCATGAGTAATGTGCATTAGCATTTTTCGGTGTACCACTGAGCTATTTTGATAAGTAAGACTGCTTACGCATGAAAAGATGCAGAATTGTATTGAATTGAATTTGAACAATACAAGGAGGAATAAAGGATGTGAATCTAAAGCAGACACCACCTGAACATCATGCCCTCGAACAGAGGGAGCAACAGGATTTTTTATCATTATTCAACCAAAAAACAAAATAACACAAGAACACAACACAACAGAACAAAAAACTTTAAGGATGCATCTTCCTTAGCTTTTTGTAGTGATTTTCACTATTTCTCCAACTAAAATTTTCTGCCAACTGATTCAGCGGGCATTGAATTGCTCATGCTCTAAGACCCTAGAGTAAAAAGGAGATGTGAATTCTGTCTCTCTCCCTTCAATGATCCCCCAAATGACAAGCTGTCTGTCACTCCCAATGTGTTGCTAAGGCTTTCAGATCTTCACAACAAAAGTCTAGCCAGTTAATCTTTTGAGGTCCTATTTAGTTTTAGGATCAATAATTTTCTACTAATTATCCAGAATTTTGTAAAAAATGCTTTAAATAAATCATCTTTTGTAGTACAACCTGTGTGGTGTGGTAAAATCACTGTGGCATTGTGTGTTTTCCTTTCATAATAGAGTGGTTCTTACACGTATATGTAAGAGAGTGGTCACCCCTCCTCCCATAGATATGGAAGCATAAAATTGAGAGTAGGGAATATGTAACAGAGGGAATGGCCTGAAAAAAAATGTCAAAAATATTTTCTGTCTCTTTAAAACTTCTCCCACTCTTTTTGGGAACTGAGACCTGGCCTGCATCCCTGCTTCAGGTAGGTGGTGGGGAGAGGGAGGGAAATGTCTTTTGTTCTTTGTATTACAGGAGATAGCTCAGCCATCCCAGGCTGGCACCAGCCTCCTAGGTGGGCCCAGGTGGGCAGAGGTCACAGGCTTTGTCTTTGGCAGAGATGGGATAATTAGAATCAGTAGCCTAGAACTGAAAGCCCTCCCTTTAAAAGCTCTGTATATCTGCTTATGTCCAGGAAATCTGATTTTGAGATGAGAGTCTACTATTTTTCCTCCTTTGCCATCAAAGTAATAAACTTCTCTTTCCTTCTCCTCAAACCAATTGTTCTCATTCTTCTGATGTGGACTTGAGGACAAGTGTCAAGCTTTTGGTAACATATATAACTTTTGCAGATCTAAAACTTAATTTGCCACTCCTTTTATATAAAGATGCTATATAAATCTTGAAACACATTATTAATATTTTAAGTTTAATTATCCCCACTTTTAACTGTTATATGTAAATTTGGATTTGTATCAATGAGGTTAACCAAAACCAAGTAATTCTAGCATATGCCTTAAGATAGGATGGAGTTCTTACATAGAATGTTTGTTTTTCAGACTCAGTTACAAAAAAAAAAAAGGAATTGACTGGTTGACATGTGTTATAGGTACTGCTGTCTGGGCAGTTTAGGAAAAAATACACAGAGCTGGGGCCCACTGCTTCCCTTACCACCCTGTAGTGGCACACTCTTCACTCTGTCGTTGCCTTGTCCATATTGTTTTTCTTCTCAAAACATGTGACTGCCTGGAATTTTATTTTAAACACATTTGTCTGCCTATTACTTACGTAAGCTTCACAAGAGTGGGGACTTTGTCTTATGCTATACTGTGTGCTCAGTCCCTAGAACTAGAAGGACTTCCCTGGGGAAACACAATCGTTGCTCCATAAGTGACCTGGGACACATAGGTTTTATTACAAACTCTGCTTCAAGAACTCAAACAAGTTTCTCTCTGGCAAGTGTACAGTAGAGATGATCATACATGAATTTTTCTTACTCTGTGCCAAGCCCTATTCTAATAACAAAAGCAGGGTGGGGCGGGGGGGACCACAGAGGAGAGCCCTGCTCTAAATGAGCTTCCATTGAAATGGAACAGGAAAATTATCAAAAATAAATTCCCATATTATTGAGGTTATATGGCACCATATTGTCATTAAACAGTCACTTGCTACTATCAGTAACACTTTTTATTCCACAGAGGTTTATCAGGAGTCCATAAGGGCTTATTAGGCTGAAACCAGGAATTCTTAACACAGACAACCAATGAGTTAGAGCTGTGGGTCAAAGAAATCTGTGAAAAAGCTGAAATCCTGAATGCCAAGAGTAAAGTCGGGGAGAAAAGCTTGTGGAGAGGAGATTAAAGACAAATGCATTTGGGTTTCAGAATCCAGATTTAGGGAAGAGAAGAGGGAACATAAGCAAGTTGGGATCAAATCCATTGGGAGGATGGAAAGGGTTTCTCAGCACAATGTAGAGCAGCCTGAGCACAGTGCTGGAGTGGAAGAGTCAGGCTTCAAGGGTGTGAGGTGTGGATAAGAATTTTCCAGGGTTGGATTAATCAAGTATTTTTTAATTTTTTCTATCTTTCATTTCAATTAGCTTTTTAGTGACTCATTCTTGCACCATTCTTTTAGTAGTTACCCTATACTATATTTCCCTGACTTATTACAATTTATCTTAAATTAGTAGTTTTTACCACTCTCTGAAATACGCAAGAACTTTAAAATCATTCAGTTTCATGCATTGCCCCTTGTCCTCTATTGGCCATATCCTCAAAATCTAGATGTCAGAGACAGTGTCAGAAAGAGCAATGGGTTCCCTTCACCACACCTATAAAATCTGACTTGTATGTTTCAATTTCCTGTCTGAACACTTGCCAATATCGTGGTTGATTGACCTTAAGAAAAATCCCCTTCTTCAAAGCAGACCTTAATTTACAGCCAAGGAATCTAACCCTCCTCATATATCAAAAGTGCAATTCTTTCAAAATAATTTACAATAAACTTAATATCCATTAAAGAGAGTATAGAGGTGAGGGGAAACTTACCCTTTTCCCTAAAAGTTCACTGAAAGATCAACTCACAATTAAGGCAGATTAATAAGAGAAATGTTTATTTATCAATACCATGTGCATGGGGAGAATCACATAGTGATTACCCCATATCCCAGTGAAGTTCAGATATTTTTATACATGCCTTTTAGGTGGGAGGGGGAAAATGAGGAGTATAGGTAATTCTGTTTAGGAGCAATAAAAGATAAACTGTTGCTAGGGAGGATGAATGAATGGGGGAAACAGATTGACTTGTAAATTAATCTGAGAGACAGGTTTTAAATATTTTAAATGATTTGGGGCAGGTCTGGCTATATTCTATAATGTATTGAGATAACAGGGAGAGGAAGGGAAGTCCATGCCCCCTTTGATCTTTTGATCAGGTCAGTCAGGTTTATGCAGGTAGAGGGAAAGCCCCCTCCAATGCTTTGTTTATCTCGAGGGACCTGTAATTCAAAATATTCTTTTATATGAAGAAGTCATATTTTGGGGTAAAATTTTCTTAGCTCCTTCAAGAGATATATGGAATTAGGTGGAAGTAATTTTTTTCATATCCTTACTAAGAAGATTTATGAAAAATCAACTATTCCAAAATATAAGCCAATGAAAACAATTCTGAAAGCCAGACCTGACATCCAAAAGCATTTTAAGAAATGGAACTATAATGGACACCTAGCCACAATTACCACTTTATAGAACTTTGATTTCCACTTGAATGATCCTTTTGAAGCAAAACTCTAATGTCTTCTTGTTTTAATTCTGTATTCTTTGTCTATAAGAACACCATTTAACGTCTTCTTGCTAAACCATCAGAATAAAGCCCTAGTATTCAACTTTGTAATGATGATAATTTTTTTTTTTGCTGTGAGTGGTTTTCCTGTGTTATATGTTTATATCTACCTTGAATTTACCTCCAGTTTTTAATCATTCAAACATGTTTAATATTAATTGTATTGTTTAGTTCACTTGTATTTAACGTAATAATATACTTTGATTCATGTATTTCATCTTTTGTGCTGTTGTGGTCATTTATTTTATTTCTGCATAACTTACATTTATTTTATTTCTGTAGGACATTGCACCATTGTATTTTTTATTGAATAATAAAATACATAAAGGAGCATGAAGTAATATGATCTTAGGTTTTCATCTTGGTTTTATATACCCACACATGCAGAGAGAGAGAGAGACAGAAAGAGAGAGAGCGAGCGAGCGAGCCATGGTATAAACTTCACTTACAGAAAGGTATAAAATTCATAAGCTTCCAGTGTGCCAGCTCCCAGACTATCACCCCTCAGAATGAACCACTATTCTAACCTCTCATATAGTATGTAATCATTATTTTCTGGTTTCTTTCTCTCAGTATATCTGTGAGATTAAAATATACTATTGTATAAATCAGCAGTTCATTATTTTTCTGTGTAGTGTTCTATTGTGTGAATATACCTCCATTTCCATCCATTCTTCTGTTGATTAGCTTTAAGTTGCTTTTAGTTCCAGACTATTATTAATATAAACAATTGATACAAATATTCATATAATGTCTTTTTCTGGACATATTTATTCATTTTTCATTAGTATATGCTCAGTAATGAAATTGCTAAGTCATGAGGTAGGTATATTTTAGCTTTAGGAGGTAAGTGCCAAAATCTTTTCAATAATACATATATCCTCCCAGCTCCCATCTTGGTGCTGCCCCACCTTAATCTTGTCTCTAGCCATACCTAGGGGAGGAAGAAATGCCCTATCAATCTACCAATGAGAAGATAGCATGCCGACTGCAAAAGAGTATAGAGGACTGTCCAGTCCACAGGCCAAGCTACATATGGACAATAGGGTCTGGAAGGTGACTTAGGACAACCTAAGGCTAATTATCATATCATTAGCTTAAATCTATGCTGTGGTTCATGTTCCCAAATGGGCTTTCACAGAAGCTCATGGGAAATCCATTTGCACAATAAGACTTGGGTCATATAACTCCCAACTGTTGATCAAAGTGGTTCCATGATGATGTCTGAACCACAGGGAGGTCCCTATAAAACAAGACCCAGACCACACCAAAGTCTCTCTTTTGTTAGCACAAGGGGTCTGGTTGTCATCTGTGGTGTATGAATCTTGCTCAATAAATCTGTATCTTGCTTTTGCTCTATAATCCTATCTTGCTCTCCCTCAATAAATTTCACCTGTGCTTGTCTTACTTTGGTGTGTCTGGTCATTCTTTGGCCAAAAACCACACCAAAAACCAAGAACACGGAACAAGATTGCCAAATCCAACACGTATACCATTTTTATATTCACAATGGCATTGGAACAGTTTTAGGTCCATATTTTTGCCAAAACTTTGTTTTAGTAGTTCTAGTAGGTGTGTAATAGTATCTTATTGTATTTTTATTT
>CAUYSK010082451.1:0-26828 GCA_963575035.1 Avahi laniger
TTCCCCTCAAAATCTTCAAGGGATTTTAACTGGAATTGCATTAAACTAATGAAATAATTTGCGGGGAATTTATGTGTTTATTACATTGGGTTGTTCCATCCATAAAAATACCATTTGTTTAGTGGTTTTTTTTGTCTTATAGTAGTTTAATCATTATGTCTTAATGGTTTTAGTTGTATCTTATCCTCTACCTATTTTTAAAACAGTATTGAGATAGCTTTCTTTTTAAAAAGCATTCACATATCAATTCTGATCAAATAAAACCAAAAGGCAAAAAGAAAAAAGCTGTAAGAGGGAAAAATATATCCAACTCATTTTTAATGAATAATATAACTTTTAATTGTAAAACACTTATACAAGCCAAAGAGCCAAATGTATCACCTTGTTAAAATAATAAAAATAAAAAACAAATACCTGTATATCCATTGCTTAAAACAAGAAAACAAACATTACTGTATTTTGGAGCTCACTGTCTACCTGCCTCCCATCTCATTCTTTTCTCTGCCCCCAGCAGCAACTACTTTATGAAATTGCACTTACTCATGCCTTATCTTTTTTGTTTTTACCATTCATGTATGTATTCCTAAATAATATATTTCTGCGACATGACTGGCTTTGGCCCAATTTTCTATTAGTTAATTTGTCTTTTTTTTTTTTTTTTAGTAATTTGTAGGAGGTGTTTTTTCAGAATTACATTTGGATATGAATTCTTTATTAAATATATGTTTCGCAGATATATTTTCCCAGTTTGTAGCTTAGCTTTTCATTCTTTTTGTGGTGTCTTTTGATGAACAAAAGTCTTTCATTTTAATGTGTAATTTATCATTTTTCTTCATGTCTTGAAATTTTTATATCTTAAGATGTCCTTATGTGTCCTGAAATCACAAAAATATTGCCTTACATTTTTTTTTAAAGATATGGATTCACCTTTCACTCTAGAGTCTTTTTTTTTTTTTTTTTTTTTGAGACAAAGTCTCACTCTGTTGCCAGGGCTAGAATGCAGAGGTATCATCATAATTCACTGCAACTTCCAATTCCTGGGCTAAAATGATCCTCCTGCCTCAGCCTCCTGAGTAGCTGGGACTACAGGCATGCACTACCATGTCTAGATTTTTTTTTTTTTTTGTAGAGACAGAGTCTTGAATTCCTGGCCTCAAGCAATGAGTGCTGGGATTACAGGTGAGCCACCCAACTCAGTCTTACTAGAGTCTTTAATCCAGTTGGATTTGATTTTTGTATACGGTAGGAAGTGAAGTCCCAATTTTAAATTTTTTTCATTTGTAGTGAAATTGTCCTAGACCATTTGTTTAGTAGTCTCTCCTTCCCCACTGATAATATAGTGTCTTGTAAATAACCATAGACTTATTTTTAGGCTCTCTTATTATGCTTAGTCATTCAATTTTTTAAAAATTCCTATAGTGATACTTTCTAATAGTTTTATAATAAATCTTTTTCTAAAAAAATCTGGGAATCTATTTCGCTTTCTTTTTTATTTTAAAGCTTTTTTTGAGGTAAAACTAACATACTATTAAATTGTACAATTCAATATTTTTTAGTGTATTCATGGGGTTGTATAACTGTCACTGCTATTTAATTGCAGAATGTTTAAATTACCCCGCAAAGAAACCCCCTATCCATTAGCAATCACTCTATACTTGCCCCTTCTCCAAGAATCTCTGTGTCTATGGATTTGCCTATTTTGAATAGTTCATATAAATAGAATCATATAACATATAGCCTTTTGTGACAGGCATGTTTCACTTAGCATAATGTTGCCAGGGCTATAATAAGTCTTGATATCTATTAGAGTAAGTTCTCCTGTCCTTTAGCATCTTGGCTATGCTTGACTCTGTGAAGTTCCATAAAAAAATCTTGCAGGAATTCTGACTGAAATTTCCTTGCATATGTAGATTAGTAAGAGAAGAGTTGACATTTTTACAACATTGAGTCTCCTATCCAAAATGTCAATGTAGTTTTATAATTTTTGCTATAAAGGACTTGCATATTTTTTGTTAGATTTATTTGTAGGGACTTTATATTTTTGGTTGCTATTTTAAATGCTGTTGATGTTTAGAATTGAATTTTAATTGATTATTTCTTATATTATGGAAATGCAGTTCACTTCTGCATATTCATTTTATATTTAGCAACCTTACTAAACAACCTTATTAATTCTAATAATTTATATTTGACAGTCTGTTGATATTTATAGCCTATTGGTTTTTTTAATGTGGGCAATGATAACATCTGCAAATAATAACAATTGTTTCTCTCAGACTTCGTACTTTTTTTTTTTTAACAGTTTATTGCTTTATTACAGGAGAGAGTTTTGAGGAAAGCATCATGGTGAGGAAGGAAAACAATTAGAGGACCACAAATGCAGGGAGCAATCATGTTAAAATATTAATACACAAAATGAATAACTGCAATCATTTTCTTAAGAAAACTCGACTCATGGATGAAAACCTTTAATTGCTGTTGCAAAAAGCATGTGTATGAAGTAGAAATCGATTTCAATAACATTAGTAGAGAATGCATTCTAGAAAATGGAAGTAACGAGATGTAGAATTCTGATAGCAATTTAAGGTCCCTAATGGTTGGATTGAGGCTAGCACCTAATGAGGAAGAAAGCTCTGTGGGGAATTTCGGGTGATACCTGGAGAAATATTACACTGTGTGTAAACCAATCTGAATTGTTTTCATGAGTGTTGTAAAATTTCATGTAGTAAAAGGTTTTTTCTACAAGCACTTCAGTTTCACAGAGAGAGTGGCATAGAATACTTAAGGAAGAGAGCACTCATGCAAGATATAGTATCTAGATCCTTGATGTAATTATGCATAGAATTCAAAATGATTACACCATCGTTACATCTAGGGCTTTCTGCAACTACAAGGTGATGGTTATGGAAAACATGGCCAGAGAGTATCAAGCTCTAGAAAGCAGCCATCACCCTTCTAAAGTGTGTTCTCTTTTTGTGTTTTTTCCGTAAGTTTTCTTAATCAGCTCTGTTGTTGCTCCTTCTTAGCACAAAATTGTTGTAATCGAATATAGCATTCTGGCAATTGGGACATTTAAAATCTTCTGTCTTCTGGGGATGAAAAAAATACTGTGTGACATTTAGAACTCTGAGTGACAAACAAGGTGGTCACAAATTTTTCTGTTGAAAGACTTCTGCTACCTTCCTGATCAGGTCATCACTGGAGTTCTGACTTAAGTTTGTTACAAAGCTAACATAAAAAAATTCTGGTTCTAGAATGGTGTGAATAATCCAATAAATTCCATACAATTTCATTCCTTCATTGAATACCCACAAGGATTGAACAGTGTGGCATCAATGACATGACCTGGCATCAGGTCACAAATTTTACTCCCACAAGTGATGTCCTTTGTAGTAATACCATCTTTCATGTGGAACTAGTCCATAACTGCTGGGTCAAGCTCACTCATCAGAATTTCCAGGTTTTAATATGTTGGATTACCTGACTCTTTGGTAAATCCATAGTATAAAAGTACCAACAGTCAGAATTCATACGCTCCATATAATATGCTGCTCCACTTTGGAAAACTGCAATAAGAAACTCTATTTCTTCCTGGAAATTGTGATGTGGTGAGAATGCTCCATGAAATTCTGAGGACAATAAGAGAAACATTGAATTGAGTCAAACCCACTGTAATCCTTAGCAAGCTTTAAAAGGGAAACCAGTGCTTTCAGCAAAAGGTGGTACCACATTTCTTCAAAATAAAACGTCTCTTGGAGATAAACACGCTACTCTCACTGAGTACGTAAGCTTCCTGCTTGTCAGTTTTTGTTACACTTATGATTAAACATTGCACATCCTTCAAAATTATGTCACATTCAGATATTGGAGTGGTATGATGATCCACAGATCCTTGGTTTGCATCGGGTTGCTGCCAGGAAAACCAGACCTCCAGCAGCTTCTTAGTTCCACCAGAAAAACATGCAGCTTCCATCACCGTGAGACTAGAGAACAATCAACAATCACAGTAAATCAACTAAATTAAATTTCTTCTGCCACTGCCACTGCTGCTGCAAATTGTTCTAGCTGTGTTACTAAGTTCTGATTCCTTTTTTTTGGCATAATTTTATATTGCTTTTTAAAAAAGGATTAATAAAATTTTCCAGACTTTTTTGTGTGTTTGTTTTGGTAAGCAAAAGTTGAACTTGAGACTGAAAATAGAGGCAGATACATACAGTTCAATCTCTTATAGTCCATTGTTCTCCTATTAAAAGAGTAGAGTAAGTGCTAGCTAATGTCATAGTCCATACTGTGTGAACCTGTAGAGGTACTTATCTTACGCTTTATACTTTTTCCTTATCTGACTACATGGACAAGCAATCTTAGTATAGTGTTGAATAGAGGTAGTGAAAGTGGGTACCTTTGTTTTATTTCTTATCCTCAAAAGAATGTTTGTTTTGATATTTCATGTGGTGTTATAGTTTTTCCATGGATTTTGTTTTATTAGGTTAAGGGTTTCCCCTCCAATCTTATTGGCTGAGAGTTTTTTATATGAATAGTTACTGAATTTTATCAAATATTTTTTCTGCATCTGTTGAGATGATTGGCTTTCACCTTTTAATATGCTAATGTGATGAATTATATTATTTCTTAGATTAAGCCAACTGTGCATTTCTGAGATCAATCCAACTTGGTCCTGGTTCATTTTATTTATTTATTTAAAAAAAATACATCCTTGGATTTAGCTTTTTTATTTTTCTTTAGAAGTTTTAATTCTATATTCCTGAATCTGACCTATGAATTTCCTTTTTTTTTTTACTGTCTTTTATTGTTTTGATTTCAAGGTTATATATGTCTTATAAAGGAATATGAATGTGTTATGTTTTCTTTTCTCTGAAAGAAAGTTATTGGAATCATCTGGTAAAATATGCCTGCAAAACTTTCTGGGCTTCTTTTCTTCAGTTGGAAAATTATGATTATTCATTCAACTACTAATTTTAACTATTTTTGTGATTATAGAATTTTTTTAGGTAGGCTGTTTCTTTTTGTGTCAGATTTAGTAAGTTGTATTTTTCTAGGAATTTACTCAAATCATCTAAGTTTTTAACTTTTTCTCATAAAGATTTCACAATATTGTTTTATTATTTGTTTAATATCTACATTATTTTGTGTTCTCTTTTTAATTCCAGATATTGTTTGCTTGAGCCTTCTCTCTCTTTTTGTTTGGATTAATCTTGCCAGAGGAATAGTTTCTCAGCCTTTTTAAAGAATTGACTTTTGCCTTTGTTAATCCTGCCTATTTCATGTTTACTTTTATTTTATATTTTGTGCTCTAATCTTTATTACTTCCCTTCATCTGGTTCCTTTATTTTATTCTATTTGTTGTCTAACTTTTTAAGGTAGATGCTTAGCTCATTCATTTTTAGCCTTTTTTATTTAATGCGATAAATTTCCTTTTCACTTTACTACTTGAGTTGTATGTAACATACTTTTTTTTTCTTTTTTTGAGAGAAGATCTCGCTCTGGAGTGCAGTGGTCTCATCAAAACTCACAGCAACCTCAAAACTACTGGGCTCAAGCAATCCTCCTGCCTCAGCCTCCCAAGTAGCTGGGACTACAGATGCATGCCACCACACCTGGCTAATTTTCAGTTTTTTTAGAGATGAGGTTTTGCTATGTTGCCCAGGCTGGTCTCGAACTCCTGGGCTCAAGTGATCCTCTTGCCTTGGCCTCACAAAGTGCTAGGATTACAGGTCAGAGCCACCTCATTCAGCCTATGTCACATAATTTTTTTTTTTTCCAAAACATTAACGGGTATAAATGTTTCAGGTTGCATGGATTACTTTTGTAATGCTTGAGTCCTGGCTGTAGGTCTACCTATCACCCAAATAGTGTTCACTGTGCCCATTAAGTAGGTTTTTGCCTCTCCTCTCCATCCTCCTCTCCCCACCCCCGGTTGATTTCCTCTGAGTTGTACTTCCCTCTGTGCACATGTGTGCTCGTTGGTAGTTCCAATTTAATAGTGAGTACATGTGTTTTTTTTTCCATTCTTGAGAAACTTCACTTAGGAGAATGGTCTCCAGTTCCAGACCGTTGCAAAAGGTATTAAATCATCTTTTTTATGGCTGAGTAGTACTCCATGGTATAGATATATCACATTTTATGAATCCACTCATCAGTTGATGGGCACTCGGGTTGATTCCACATCTTTGCAATTATGAATTGTGCTGCAATCAACATTTGAATACAGGTGTCTTTTTAATGAAAAGTCTTCTTATCCTTTGGGTAGATACCCAACAGTGGGAATGCTGGATTGAATGGCAGGTCTACTTTTAGTTCTTTGAGGGATCTCCATACTGATTTCATAGGGGTTGTACTAATTTGCAGTCCCACCTACAGTGTATAAGTGTTGCTTTCTCTCTGCATCCACACCAGCATCTATTGTGTTTGGATCTTTCAGTAAAAGCCATTCTAACTGGGGTAAGGTGATATCTCACTGTGGTTTTAATGTTTCCCTGATGATTAGTGACGTTGAGCATTTTTTCATGTTTATTGGCCATTTGTCTTTCTTCTTTTGCAAACTTTTAAACATAGTTATTTTCATCATTGTTTAGTTCTAAGTATTTTCTAATTCCTTTTTGGATTTCTTCTTTAGATTATAGTTTATTTCTATTTGTTAATTTAATCATGATGATTTTTCATTTTGCAATGCAAAACAATTGTTTAAATTTTGATATCTCATATTTTTACATAATGGTGGAATCAATCTCTCTCTCTCTCTCTCTCACTATTTTAGTAGAGATGAGATCTCAGCTTTCCCTTTGTTGCCCAGGCTGGAGTGGTTATTCACAGGTGTGATTGTAATGCACTGCAGCCTAGAACTTCTAGCCTTAAGTGATCCTCCTGCCTCAGCCTCCTGAGTACTTTGGACTACAGATGTGCACCATTGCACCCAGCTTTAGAATCTTTGTTTAGCTTGAGCTTTCATGTGCCTTTTTTCCTCTTAATTTGTATTTATTCTTTAAGTTTTTAATTGATTCATAATAATTGTGCATATTTGTGGGGTACATGTCATATCTTGATACATGTATACAATATACAATGGTCAAATCAGGGTAACTGGCATGTCCATCGCCTTAAACATTTACCATTTCTTTGTGTCATGAACATTCAAAATTTTTTCTTCTAGCTATTTTGAAATAAACAATAAATTATTGTTAACTATAGTCACCCTATTGTGCCAAAGAACACTAAAATTTATTCCTCTTATCTAACTGTAATTTTGTACCCATTAACCAATCTCTCCCTATTCTCCCTCTTCCCAACTAGCCTTCCCAGCCTCTGGTAACCACTATTCTATTCTGTACTTCTATGTGATCATTTTTTTTTAGCTCTCATATATGAGTGAGAACATGTGGTATTTATTTTTCTGTGCTTGACTTATTTCACTTAACATAATGTCCTCCAGGCTCATCCATGTGCTGCAAATGACATGATTTCATTCTTTTTATGGCTCAATAATATCTTGACTATTATGAATCATGCTGCAATAAACATGGGAGTACACACATCTCTTTGACATACTGATGTTCTTTCCTTTGGATTTATACCCAGCAGTGGGATTGCTGGATCATATGATGGTTCTATTTTTAGTTTTTGAGGAACCTTCATACTTTTTTCCATAATGACTGTACTAATTTACATTCACACCAATGGTGTATAAGAGTTCCCTTTTCTCTGCATCCTTGCCAGCATTTGTTATTTTTTATCTTTTTGATAATAGACATTTTAACTGGGATGAGATGATATCTCATAAATGTTTTGATTTGCATTTTCCTTATGATTACTGATGTTGAGCATGTTTTCATATACCCGTTGGCCATTTGTATGTTTTTTTCTAAGAAATATCTATTCAGATCATTGGTCCATTTTTAAATTGGATTATTTGGGTTTTTGCTGTTGAGTTCCTTATATATTCTGGATATTAATCTTTTGTCAGATGAATAGTTTGCAAATATTTTCTCCCATTCTGTGGGTTGTCTCTTTTTTTTTTTTTTTTTTTTGAGACAGAGTCTCACTCTGTTGCCTGGGCTAGAGTGCCGTGGCATCAGCATAGCTCACTCAAACTCCTGGGCTCAAGCCATCCTCCTGCCTCAGCCTCCAGAGTAGCTGGGACTACAGGCATGCGCCACCATGCCCGGATAATTTTTTATACATATATTTTTTAGTTGTCCAGCTAATTTCTTTCTATTTTTTTAGTAGAGACAGGGTCTCACTCTTGCTCAGGCTGGTCTGGAACTCCTGAGCTCAACGATCTGCCCTCCTCAGCCTCCCAGAGTGCTAGGATTACAGGCGTGAGCCACCGCACCCGGCCTGTGGGTTGTCTCTTTATTCTGTTGATTGTTCCCTTTGCTATGCAGAAGCAGAAGCTTTTTAGTTCGATATAATTCCCTTTTTTGATTTTTGCTTTTGTTGCTTGTGCTTTTGAGGTCTTATCTAAAAGATCTTTGCCCAGACCAATATCCTGAATCATATCCCCCATGTTTTCTTCCAGCAGTTTCATAGTTTTGGGTCTTACATTTAAGTCTTTAGTCCATTTTGAGATGATTTTTGTATATAGTGAGGGGGGGCTAGTTTCATTCTTTTATACATGCATATGCAGCTTTCTCAGCACTATTTATATATTTATTTTTAAATTTTTCTTATAATTTTTATTTTAAAATATTAGGGGATACAAGTGTTCTTGTTATATGGATGAATTGTATAATGCTGAAGTCAGGGCTTTTAGGGTGTCCATCACCAGAAAAGTATATATTGTACCCAGAAGGTAACTTTTTATGCCTCATCCTCTTCCCTTCCTCCCCCCTTCTTAGTTTCCAATGTCCTTTACAACACTTTATGACCATGTGCCAGCACCATTTATTGAAGAGACTTCTCCAACGTATATTTGGTGCCTTTGTCAAAAATGAGTTGGCTTTGTTAAATGTGTAAATTAGGCAGTTTTGGTTACTATAGATTTATAGTATATTTTAAAGTCAGGTAGCGTGATGCTTCCAGCTTCGTTCTTTTTGTTCAGGATTGCGTGGCTATTTGGGGTCTTTCATGATTCCATATGAATTTTAGGATTGTTTTTTTCTATTTCTGTTAAGAATGTCATTGGTATTTTGGTAGGGATTGCATTGAATTTGTAAATCACTTTGGGTATTATCATGTGACTTTTTAATGTACCTTTCTTATAAATGTGTTTATGTATTTCCTTTGAATAAAAATGTTTATAAATATGTGTGTGTATATATATATACATATGTGTGTGTATATATATGTATATTTATATTATTTTGGAGCTATGATATGGCCACTTATCACAGAAAGCCTTAAAGCTTTCTTTATCATAAATATATGGTAAAAAAACTAGTGTGTTTCACTCTTCAAATTACTACTAAATTAAATTTCCCAACTCAGTGGTTCTGGAATTTGGTCAAGTTTTAGAGTCCCTGGAGCTCATAATTCTTTTTGATGGGCATTATAAATGTTGCTATCCTAGGTTTAATATATGTAATTTTGTGCTCAATTAGATACTATGTTTTACAAAATTCTATTTTAGAAAAAATGATTGCAGGAGCCAACTATTTAAAAAATTGAGAGGAAAATTTACAATAGAGAAAATTTTAATAATTAATTTTTCTGCAAATTGAAAAAATTCATTCATTATTTTACTTTGAATTCAAAACTCTTCAATGGTATATCTGTAAGATGAGCTCCAAATTCCTTGGCCTGGGATTCAAGGTCTACATATCTTTTTTATCCTTCTTTTTCTACTAATTCCTTCCATGATCTCTCAGTGTCAGAAGAACAGTAAGTTATACACTGGTCTTAAACCTATTCTATTTACTCTGATGTTCTACTTATTAAAAGGCAATTTTCAAAAATGGGTAAAATTATGATTCTCATATAGATATAAAAAATAAACATGGGTTAAAGAGTGTAATCTATTCATTAATCAGTGAGGGAACCAGGTAGATGTTATAACCAATTCAAAAGAGACTCCTAAAAACAGACACATTTATTCCTAGATCAGGAATATTCAAATGAATGTGCAAATTGAGGCAACACTGATTTTTCCACATGTGGAAAAGGAAGTCAGTTGAACCTCTGCAGATAGGATTGACTGTGCATGTCTATAGACAAAAGTTATTTGGCCTTTCTATCACTTATTTACAACTTATGGAGTTGTAAGATAGCCAAAAGACAATGAAAGGCTAGAATCATATAACTAGAAAGGTGTGGTATATGTAGAAAATGCATAGTTTTCTACTAAAGCACAATTTTTCCCTACACACCCCGTCTTGTTTTTCCCTTTCTTTTGGCCGATTTAATCCCCAGCTGTTCTTCAGTGACCTTCAATACCTATGGAAGTGAGTTTTCTCCCTCTATGTTCTATATAGTCTTTATTGTCTTATTATTTACTTGCCATTTCCTTGTACAGTATTGTTAATTGTCTTTTCACTTGTTTTTATCTACTTAAGTATGTTATAATTTTAAAGACAGAAATTATGTATCAAATGGTAGGCACTCAGTGATTATCTGTTACTTGATTTGGGGAAAGAAGTTAATATCTTCTCCCTCCTCTCTACTATGACCCCAGTTCCTTAAACCTTTACTACGCCCTCCGACAACTGCATATCCAGCACAATTATATCTTGTTTAGCGTGGAATTACTGAATACTTAATATTGGGTTAGCCAACAGAAAATCAACATATTCAACTAACACCAAACTAAAACAAAAACTTTGGATAATAACCTGCTATGTATACACACTTTGAGTTCAAGATAAGTACTAAAGAGGTTTTGATGGTTAAAACAGATACGATTTACCTAATATTTAATTTCTATCCATTTCCAACAAGGTAGTCATTTATGCTACCAGTTGTGCAAAGTGGAGAGAAGTGTTTGAATTGGAACTAAGGAATGTTTTTCCCCTTCCAAAATACACCTGCTACATTAAGTTACCAAAATCAAACACAAAGTCATAATGCCTAGAAAAGTAATTACGTTTAACTCACTAATTATGAACATATTTTCTCTGTTGGTATTTACAAGTATATTCCATGTCCAAAGATTCTTATTTTCCTAATCTTTTGTCAGTTATAGCTAAATGTTTTTAGTTATATGTAAAAATATTTATTTTTTACAAACACTAATTACAAAATTCCATTTCTTTAGATGAGAGAAGTTGACAAACATTATATAAAACCAATTACAAAATCTGAAAGCAGCTCACAGACTGATACACACTTATTGCCACCAACAATTGTGAGATCGTATGAATGGAATGAATGGGAATTAAGAAGAAAAGCTATACAATTGGTTTGTAGCAATATTTTAAAAATTTATTTATAGGTTGGAGAATTTTAATATATTGTTACTCATAGAGTTGGTAGGTTAAATTGTTTATGATTTCTATACAGATTTCTTTGCTAACAAAACTAATTTGCATAATTTATAATTTTCAAGCTTTACATTATAAGGTTGTCTTCTAATTTTAGGTATATATGGAAACACGAAACTACTCTCAAATTATACTAACCAGTAACCAGAACAATGATAGCTGCTATTTATCTAGCTATCTAATAATTTTAAAACTTGGTTGTAGTATTTAAAGCACTCCCAACTTCCTCTAATCATTTAAAGTATGCCATTCTTTTTTTCTTTTCTTTTTTTTTTGGACCTTTTTCTGTTAAATCACAGATATTGTCCCCTCTTATTGTCAGCATATTCCCTCCAGACTCTGGGTACTCCCACATTTCTGATTCTCAGGCACCTTAATCACAATAAA
This sequence comes from Avahi laniger, assembly GCA_963575035.1. Classification (NCBI taxonomy): domain Eukaryota; kingdom Metazoa; phylum Chordata; class Mammalia; order Primates; family Indriidae; genus Avahi; species Avahi laniger. Next base: position 11,817 of record CAUYSK010082451.1, read on the forward strand.
TGCTTACCCTTAAAGGCTGTCTTTGAATTTCTCATCTCTATCTAACTTAGTGGAATTTCCCCTTACTTACTTCCTTTTATAGTATCTTGTCATTTTAAATGACAAATATTTATGGTATGAATGAAACAAAATCTTTTATGTCTGTAGCCTTTCTTTATTATATTTTATCTATCTCTTTAACTGAAATCAGTTATGGAAATAAAGACCACCCAAATGAGAACAGAGGCTATTTATTCAGAGCTTGTTATTGCAAGGGAGTCAGCCACTGTCGCTTGTGTTTGACAGACGCAAAGCAGGCAGGAAAGTGGAAAGCTTTATAGTGAGAAAAGGGGGAAGGCTTCAGGTGTTCTCTCATTGGAAGTTGTTGACATGAGAAAGCTGGAGGATAGCTAACTAGAAGCTGGGCATCTTATGTGATTGGTTTGGTGAGCATATTTGTTTTTCTCTGATTGGTCCTAAGATGGAAGAGGAGGTGTAAAAAAATAGAGAAGTTGGCCAAGTCCTGAACATTCTGGGCCACTTGCTACAGCTATAAAGGTTGAGATTCGGCTTCCCAGACTGGTTGATGCAGAGGTTGTGAGTCAGTTCTATTGTTATATATGATGTTGCTTTTGTCCATTTGTGTATTCAGTCTCTACAGGCTTCCCACTGACCACATCATTTCCTTTGCTACTGGTGGCAGCTTTTCAGTTTCCTGATTTCCTGGGATGAGGAAGGATCAGCTTCCCTAGATATCTTTCAGATCGCTGTTCCATTAGCATTCCTATCAGTTACTCTTCTGTAGTTCATGAAATGCCCACCCCCCATATTCTTTTCTGTTATCTACTAAACTCAAATGAGTTCATCAGACATTATTGGATAACATACACATCCCACTACCTTGTTCTTCAGGAGATCATACTCTAGCAAGAGAATTGACACACTAAAAATATTTTGGTGCCTCTTGGTAAGAGTATAACAGAAGTAAAATTAAAATTCTACAAAATTAACTTAGGTGATATTTCAAGTTAGTCTTGAGATACAAATAGGCAGAGAAGAAGAGGGAAGCAATGTGTGGACAGTATATAAGAGATAGAGGTGATAACATAGGTATGGACGGGAAATGTTAAGAGAATCAGGTATTCAGAGGGGCTGAACTTCATACTGGCTGAACCCTCTCTTCCCATTCCTCATTCTCCACTTAATTCTGATTCCCACCTTAGATCTAATTATCCCCTAGAATTGCATTATGTTGAATTTCTGCCCCCCAGGTATTATCAACCCAACTTGTTGATAAGATAAAACTAAATTTATTACTTTATAGTCATAAGGGAAGGCACCACCTCAGCAGAGTTTTGGCAGTGTCTCAGAGGAATAACAGCAAAGTCAGAATTTATTGAGAATTTAAAGTTGACTGAGGCAGGTATTTAAATGCCTGAGGTGGATTGAGGGATAGGATGAGGGTTTGAATAGGATTGGGTAAAGATTGTGAAAAAGCAGTCCAGCATTGGTAGGAATAGCAAGAAGATTTCTGAGGCAAGGGATGAAAAAAATCTTAGGGCTTAAACCATATATTGATACTTACTACTGAAGAGTTGACATATCTTTCAGAAAGTTCTGTACTGAGCAATCAAGTTACTTGCTGGGGGAAGAATCTCTTGGAATTGAAAATTATGTTCATGAAAACAGTATAATAGTACAGTCATATTAATGTAGACAATAAGTTGGGGTTGGGGAGTAGTTTGGGTTCTTAATCACCTGCAGTATCATTTCAAACTCGGAAATGTTTTGTCTAATTCCAGGTCTCTCCTTCACTCACGTGCTCTAATGCCTTCTGAGTTTTTTCTTGGCCTTTACCATAACCTTAGCAACTCTTATTCTCCTTTTTGTAAGCTCCTCCTTGCTTCCCAGCCTGAGTAATCTGTTTAACCTCATGTTTATTAATAATCCACAAAGGGAGTAAGCAAAATGTAGAATAATGTAAAATATAAATGGACAACATCATAGCTTTTTATATTTAAAATCTAGGGTGAAGCCCATTTTAAAAAGATAATACTGTATAAATCCTAAATTTTTATCTTTAAAAAAAAGCATGGTGGAAAAATTCAAGTTATGTGAATCTCAATGTATAATAATGAAACAGTTAGAAGATTATATTAACAAATAATTGACTGAGCTAATGTATTAATAAGTTTTAATATGTTCTTTCTTTGGGTCTATTTTCAACATTTTATATATTTTTCTACTTCTTGGTAAAGAGTATTTGATTTTCTATTATGTTCTAGATTTTCTAATGTTCTAATGTTTTATAGAAAAATGCTATGTTATAGAATTAATTTCTTTGTGGAGTGAAGAAAAAAATAGGCACATATTAACTAGTACTTGATAATATTTTATAGTATCTGTTCTTCAGAGAAATGTTAATTCCTATATTCTCTTTCTATTTAGGCCAATTTACGTCAGAAAGTTACTCACTCAGTACAAACTGATCTTAGTCACATGAGAAGAGAAAATTATTCCCAAGTGTACCTTTCAAAGAACTCTGGCACCCAGTCGCTGAGGGAAGGCAGCACTGCAGTGCCCAGGCCCCAGATTTACTTAGCTGGTCTTCGAGGCAAACCGAGCAAAGTCACCCATGAGGTCAAGGTGAACTTAACCAGAGCTGTTGATGAAACCTAGTTAGAGGCCACATTTTAAAAGTAGATGTTACCCAATTATGAGCAATGGTAATTACTTAAAAATATTTACATCCATGAAAATTGATTTGTGGGGGTGGCACATTTGTTGGTTGGGTGACTGTTTATTGGATTCCCACATGCTATCAAACTGCTACAAAAAGCTAAAAGTTGTTTTCTGTAACATATTTTCATTCTATTAAAATAGAAAAGTAATACTGTCCACTTGTCATTTATTTGTTACAAGTTTGGCAGCATTAAGACTGAAATTATGTCACTTAGATATTAATATAAGATCATTATTGGAATAGAAGATTATTTATTTCTAAAATGACATTCAATGTCATACATTACAATTTTAAAACCTAATCAATATTTCCAGCTTTATTAGCTATTAAACGTTAACACAGATTAAACTGATATATAAGAAAATCTTACTAGTTTGGAACAAGTTGGAGCAAAGGTCCACATGATGTTTTTCAAAATCTGGAAATTTTACATAAAATCTATATTTTTGGAAAAAATTTGGAAAAAATTAGAATACCTGGTAACACTTGGCCAGTATTTCTGCAAATAGTTTTGCCCTTTCACAGGGCAGGTATTTCCAGTCTTCCATTGTCTAATCCAGTTCTCTGCCTTATGGGCCTCCCCTTTTACTCCTTTGCCTCATTTGCCTGACCCTGTAGGCAATTGTGTTTAGGACCCCTGTGAATTGCTGATAGCTAAATTTCAGAGCTATGGTTTTATTACTGTTTTACATACTTCTAATACCAACTCACGGACGATAAAGGCTTCATATGAAGGGCTTGTTAAACTTGCCTTAGTACTTGGGGGGTCATTTGTATTTAGCACATTTTTTCTGCACAGGTGACTTTTACTAAGGTGTTTGTATAATTAGTATAAATATGTAGTTTAAATGTTATTTATAATATGAGTGTGCTTTGAAATCCATTTTCCATGGGTAAACTTCAAACAGGCCTACTTCTAAGTTTTCATGATTTTCATTCCTGGAGTTTAAAGATGATGTTAAAGATAGGCTAGCTGGCTATTAAGGCAGGGCCTGGGGGAGTAGGGTGATACTAAAATTTACAAATTCGGGAATGCGATTTTATCTGTTCAGTTAACTCTCATCTGGTCTGCAAGATTCCTAAACACAGAAAAGAATGGCTGTAAGCCAGAGTTTGGGGTTATCAAGTTAGGGCTAGAAGTAGAGTGGCCAAGTGAGTAAAAACACCAAATCCAATTTGAATAGCCAAACTTAATATCAGAAAGTCACCTGGGAAGTAGAACAGAATCCGAGTAAAGGGAGCTAGATCTGATGGTAAACTTACCCTCTCCCAGGATCCCCACCATTTAATCAAGGCTCATCCTAAAGTTTTCCAACATATGCTGGACCCAGTGTCAGATCGTCAGTCCCATTTCAGCACAGACCAGAATAATTTTTTCTGCCAAACTTGTTTCCCCTTCTTTATTTTCTTCTATGGTCAAAGGCATCACCACCTTACTCAGTTACATAAATTAAAAATTTCTTGATTATCTTTCTCCCACAGCCCCTACATTTAACTAGTCATCAAGCCCTGTTTATTTGGCTCGAATTGTGTTTGAGATCCATGTCTTCCTATTTTCACCTCCACTGCTGCAGTTTAGGACTTTGTCCTATTGCCTGGGCCACTGCCGCCTCCATTTTTAAAACTGATTCATCAGGATAATTTTTCTTATGCACCTGGCTTCCTCCTCCCCCCACAACCTCCACCTCCCGTGCTTAAAAACCTACAGGACTCCTCTCAAGTAAAAACTCCTTCACATGTTATGTAAAACTTTTCAAAATATGATCTCCATTTATATTCGTTTCATCTTCTGCCCTCTCATATTCTCTCCACACACCACACACATCAGCCAAATTGAACTAAAACTCTTTAAATAGTCATGGTCTTTAATACCGTCACTCCCGCTCCTGCTTTTCACTCTGTCCCCCGGAATGTGCTCCACAGGCACCCCCATGAAATTCTATTTGTGCTCAAACAGTCTGATCACACTTTTCCTTTTCTGTGAAGGTTTTTACCATCACTTTTGAAAGAATTAGTTGCATCTTCCTTTGAGTTTTCATTGGATTTTATTCTTACTCTCATTGTAGTACTTAAACTGGTATATAGAGAGGTATGTATCTATATTCTCCCTGTTAGATTGTAAATTTCTTGAGATTTGATCTATATGTTAGTTATCTTTATATCCCTTATATTTGTACAGTATCTTGTTGGATAAATGAGTGGAAAAAAAGAATGAATGAAGGGACAAACTGGAAGCAGGGTATTTGTTGAGTGATGATTTTAATAGTCAAGGTGGGAGTTGATAAGGAGATCAGTAGTAAAATAGTTACTGCAAAAGAAGAGGGAGAAAAAGGGAGAGAGGAAGAGGGAGACTATTTTTTGGGAAGTGCTAGCAAATAAAGTTGAGTAGGCAGAGTTAGTAAACTTTTCGGAGGACTTTGAAGGCCAAGCAGAGGAATATTTTGCCTACCTGTAGTAGGACATTACAAAACCACGGCAGAGTCTTAAATAGAAGACGGATTGTGGGAGAGGGATACTGGAGTTAGGGAGATGGCCAGGAAGCTGTTCCAAGAATTGGGGCATGTGGTTATGGAGGACGTGAAGGGGCAAATGCTAGGTTTAATTAAGGGGTTATAACATCTCAGGAAAGGGAAGGAAAATTCAAAGTATGACCTCAAGGTTTCTGCTTAAGGAGATCAAGGATAATTGGGAAGAGGAGCTGGTTAGTCAGAAAAGATAACATGTTCAGCACTAGAAAATTTGAGTTTAAGGGATAACAAGCATAGTAAAGCAGGGGTGATAGGAATTTGGGTTGGACGAAGATAATTTGGGAGATCATCCCTATGGAAATGGAGGTAGAATGAGGGGGAAGAGTAAACAAAATAAGATAGATAGATTAGCAGTCAGAAGAGTAGAAAAAGATGTAATTTCTATGGTCTTGGAAGAAAAGTCTAGCTCTACTACTTACTAGTTGTGTTCCTTAATAACTCTCTGCTACAGTTTCTTTATCATAAAAATGAGAATAATAATAATAGTTTCCAACTTATTGGGTTGTCATGGGGATTAAAGGAGTTAACAGATGAAAGCACTTATGTAAGTGCTTTGTCAGCATCAGCCAATGGAGGAGAGACTCTCCAATGTCTCATTTCTGCTGCACCTCCATCCTCCTTTTTTCCACTTTTGTTTTCTAGCTCTCAGTGCCTAGAATAATGCTTGGCACATTATGATTTTCAATAAATGATGAATAAAGAAACAAAAGAGGATGACAAATTAGAAAAGGTCAATGGAGTAGGCAATTGCTTAGCTCTCTTTTAATAGAATTGGCTTAAGTAGAAATAAGATTGCAGCAAGATAAGCATAAAATGATAGAAATAGGTACAAACTATCAATGTCTGCTTGACAGGAAGAGGAAAGTGAGATTATGGTAACTAAACAAGGAAGCAGAGGCAAGGGAGAGTTAAACTCAAATAAGAAATGTTTGGATACTGACGATTATTACTCATGATAAACTCTTAGTCCAGACATTGAATTTTACATTATCTCCCTGTATCTTTTTATTTTCTCAATTATAAAATGTAGCATTTCTTTTGGCTTGTTTTTAGTAGTATTACACCATAGGAAAGAATAGTTTTTTTTTTTTTTTTTTTTTTTGAGACAGAGTCTCACTCTTTTTTGCCCAGGCTAGAGTGAGTGCCATGGCGTCAGCGTAGCTCACAGCAACCTCACACTCCTGGGCTTACGCGATCCTTCTGCCTCAGCCTCCTGAGTAGCTGGGACTACAGGCATGTGCCACCATGCCTGCCTAATTTTTTTTCTATATATTTTTAGTTGTCCAATTAATTTCTTTCTATTTTTAGTAGAGATGGGGACTCGCTCTTGCTCAGGCTGGTCTCGAACTCCTGAGCTCAAACAATCCGCCCGCTTCGACCTCCTAGAGAGCTAGGATTACAGGCGTGAGCCACCGCGCCCAGCTGGAAAGAATAGTTTTAAAATAACGATAGCTTGATTAGTTTTGGATGCTTTTCTTAATAGGAGAGTAATATGCTTAAACTGTCATGGAAAGAATTTTGTTTAGGTATCTATATTTGTCTATATGTTCTTTATGGTTAACTGCTTACTATACTTTAAACATTACCGCATTTAATAATCTATTCTATAGCTACCATATTTGAATTTAACTATAACCTCTTTAAACCTTTTGATATTTGCTTCCTCACAGCCTTTTTGTTTAATTAAGTTCATACTTTTACTTTACTACCACTGTATATAATACTGGGCTTCCTTTTATACAATTCATTTAGATTAGGGTATTTCTCATGCTCACAGGGATAGAAGTGGGCAGGGTATTGAGGCAAATACTGCAGTTTGCTAGTGACAAGCAGGAATATCATTAGGATCTCAAATGAAAATAGCAATAACAGCTTGAAGCACTGTAAGTTTAGTTTGTCAAGCAAATTACCTTGTACCTTGATGTTGAGGATTGCTCCTTCTTGTTCTAATCAGCAATGAAGCTAGTTATTAGGGAAGAAAGCTACGTATACATAAAAGAAACACATTAAATCATTATTTTTTCCTCCAAGATTTAGTATAATTCAGAGTGAGAAAGTAAAAATTAGCTTAGACTAAGACTGTAAATATCTGCTTAGCCATTAACTGGGCTGGTATAACAAACAGATAAAACCAGCTGCAAAATAAACAGGAAATAATATTTCTTCTAAGGATATGTCAAAGCCATAAAGTATAACAACTTCCTTCTTTGAGTGTTTACTTTTAATTCACTGAAAAACTTTGTGTTCTAAAATCATATACTATAAAGAAACTTACTGCTTGAAATTTTGTCAGTAAGAATGAAATACCCCATTCTTGCTTGGAGGATCTAAGTCACTTTGATACAGAGAAGCAGCCTCAGTTTCCAGTGTAGGTGTAAAGGCTTCACTTAAGGGGCTCCTGAATGCGACATTCCACATCTCTAGTAACTTTCTAGTTTCCAAGAAACAGGATCCTGAGACTATTCTACAATCCATACCTGATGTTGACCTCTTTCCACATAGTCCTGCTTTGAGTCTTACCAAAACACTGCTTTCTTTAAATTTTCTTTTCTTTAAATTTCACTTAACCCCATCCTTGCCTAAATTCTGTAAATCTGTCTTTTTCTTTGTTTCCTGAGACATTCCATGGTTCCTTTGGTGTTCAGTTTCCCTCATTGGAATGAGTCAAATAAATCTGATTTCATCAGAGTATAGTTCTACAGGTTTTTCCTGGTGGTCTTGAGCTGACTGGATTAGGACACGGGGTCATCAAAACCTAGTCAAGTCTCATTCCAATGGAGTATAAGTCTCTTGGGGCAATAAAAATATATAAGAAAAGTAGGATTCAGTAAGTAGCAGGATGTTATGTGAACCAGAAATACCACAAAAATGGCCCAACAGTATTTTACCCACCACCCTAATCTGTGTATGTTCATGCGTGTGTGTAATACTGTTCATCACCAGAAGGAACGATAGTTTCTTAAAGTGTAGTTGATTCCACCACCTTGGACAGGGGAAAAAAAAAATCCAGATTGGCCTGGAACCTCTTGTTGCCAGGAAAAAAAAAAAGTTTCAAAAAGCTGAGCAGACTTTAAAATGGGGGCAGGCTTACAAGGACCATATTGGGACAATTTGAGTATCAAAAGGAGAATAATTATAGAAGTAAGTTGAGACTATAATGATAGTCCAAAATGGAAAGAGGTAAATAAACCATACAAAATGGTAGCTGTAAAGCAAAAGAAGGAATATATGATAGAATATTTTTCAATTTTTAAAATTAATTTCAATACATATATGAGCTTTCTGTGTACATACACAGTAGGGAACTGAATAACCTCCACAGGCGAAAACCACGAATTACTAGAAGAGGTGATTGGTACCAGTGAGCATACTTACAAACAGGTATAGGGAAGGTCCAGCACTGTTCCAAAATGAAATTAATCAACTGTCTTACTCTATTCAACTCTAGTCTCCTGGGAGCTCCCTCCTAATATTAATATGATGCTAATAAGGCATGTAGAATTTTCCAGTGATGTTAATAGATCAGATATATCTCTCCGATAATATAATGACACGACAATGATATATAACATTCACCATTCAACCCTCTAAAAAGACAGTTTTGAGGGAAGATCATGCTACAGAAAGTGCAGGCTGCTGAGCATCTCAGAATCTTGCATCCCCGTTCCTGTAAGGGCTGAAGTATCTTTACAGTGTTTTTAACCAATCCACAAATCTTGAACATTGCTTATTTTGCCAAAGAATTGTTTCTAATATCGCTTGTGCTAATTAACATCCCCTAGTGAAAGAGGAGATTTAACTACTATAGTAATGGTTAAAGTGCCCGTTGATACATCTAATATTTTTGAGGCCCTTTTGTTGTCCGAAGATAATGTAGTTATAATGTCTGGTCAAGTAAATGTAATCAGTGACAATGTTGACGATATGGATACAGGCACAAGACTTCTTAACAATATGTAACAAATTACACTAATCTTAAACACATGGTAACAATGGAAGGTAATGAGCTAGGCGGAAGTTATAAAAGTTGCCGAAAGTAGATTCTGTTGCTTTGCGAGTTCCAGGAGCTTCTCCAACAGCGTCAACAGGAATAAATCCCTAAATCTAACCCCAAATCCTTATCAGCTGCCTAGTCACCTTTGTGCGGACTACAATTCCCAGAAGGCAACGCGCGGCTCCCTTGACTCCGTTTCCTCGGCCCGCTAGAGTTGCCGTTTACAGAACAGTGTCTTCGACCGAGTTTCACACACTTGTCACTAAGGACAGGCCACCGCCCTCCACCCCCTGCATCCGGGTTCTTCCAATTTTGGGGAGTGGCTCGGATTCCCGAACCTAATTTTAGAGCTTGCCTAGGCTGGCAGCCAGTGGGCGGGCGGCGGGCGTGGCGCTCTAGGCCGAGCGGGTTCGTCTCTATGACCACAGGCGGTCCCGGGTGTCTCGCGGAGGGGGCGCGCGTCAGTTCCGCGCGGGGCTGTCGGGGAACCATGGCTGCCCCGAGAGGTGAGGCCGGGGTCCCCGGGGGTGGGGACTGCGTGGGGGGGGGGGCGGCAGCGCACCCTCGGCGCCTGCGGGGCTTCGGGCCCGGGCTGAGGCGACGGGCTTCAGGAGTTGGTGTGGAGCCGCTCTCTGGCTGCGGGGCAGCGCGCGCAGCCGGCCTCCGCTGCGGCTGCCTTCCCGCGGCGGACTCTGCGCGGGGCAGGTGGCGGTCCGAGACCGCACTTGCCTCCACTAGCTGGTAGCGGGTGGAAACCCAATTCTGCCAGGGCGGGGCTGCGGCGGACCCGGAGAGGGGCCTGGGCACAGGTCCTGGGCTGGACCTGCCTAACCCAGCGGGAGGCTGGACAGTTCTTGCTCGCCCGGGCCACAGCGGCTTCGGTCTCAACTCTGCCTCCTGCCCTGCAGATGCTCAGAGACTTAAAGGCATGCTCCAGGTGCAGAGCCCAGGCGGCTGCTGGTCCATATAATAGCCACTACCGACATCACTGGGGCATTAAAACAGCACTGAAATCTACATAGAGAAAGCAGTCGTTAACAGAGTTCCTCCCGAGGAAAATACTGTATGCGATTTGTTAGAAAGAACACTTAGATAACTGGGGTGGAAGGTGAGATCCACAACCCTCCTCCCAAGAATGGCACATTTGGATAATAATATTTGGTGATTAATTGCCGTTTAAAGAGGGTGAGTCTAATTAACTCCGCAGCAGCACTTTTGTTTTGCCAAGCGGTGTATGTTAAGTTGAGACCAGAGTTGAATGCTGGTGAGGTTGGGTGACATCCGGATTCTTTCTCCACCCTTCCACAATAGAACACTTAGCTTCACCTTTGGATAAATGCTGAACAAATATTTAAGGAGTATCTTTTTGCGTGGGTGCCAAATTATTTTCCTCGTTGGGGAGCCCACATTTATGATCAGGCCTTGCCCAAGGGCATTGTCTGTAGTTGCATATGCCTCTCCGTCTGTATTCTCCCATTTCAACAAGTCCAACTTTAAGAGACTTTCTGTAGCAACACAGGACATAAAGGAAAAAAATAGAATTGTTTTGATAACTAACATAGAATGGAGACAGCAAAATTAATGAACGAAACTTAAAAATTACAGAAATCAAACCATTACCTGAAATAGCTGAAATTTACAAATTTAGGCTTATTGCCAGGACATATTTGTTGTGCCTTAGTTGTGTCACAAGTCTTATATGAGCAATAGAAATGTATAATCCTAACAAAATTGCAGCTTCCATAGCTTACTGATATTCACAAAGGATTTATCTGGGACTTCCTGAATTTTCAAGTTTTCAGGTATTACAAATAATGTCCCCCATAAAATATAGTAAAATATAACTTCAAACTGTATGTTTCTTTTGGGGGACATTTTCCAGATAGAAACAAATATGTGGGAGCTAATGGGAACTTTATAAGAAGCAGAGAAAAATGCAGGTTTAAGATGTGACTGCCAGTTGAGTTATGGGCTAGGTTTATAGTTACCAGCTTTGGGCATGATTTGAATTCTTGGCAAAATTTAAAGTGATTACATATCATGGACTTTTGATATTACCCTGAAAAAATTGAAATTGCTAATAATTGAAATTTTATATTAGAAAATTTGTGAATGGAGTGAAGAAGAAATATTTTGATCTAATATTAAACTGAAATGTCAGAGAAAATCATGGTTAAAAACATTCAGTATTTTTTAAAATTTCAAATATGTTTTAAAAATGATATTCCATATCAAAGTCTAATATGTTTTGCAAATATCTAAACTTATTTAATTATTCTTCCACTTAGATCAGTAGTTATTTTCAAGCATATAATATATATTCCCATGTAATCACAATGCAAATAGGTATTTTTTTCAAGTTGATGACAAAATAATATTATTGGTTAGAATATGTTTGTAGGCCATAAATATTTGTTTTAGTATTTTATATTCACTTGGTTGTTTTTGGAGTCAGGAACCTATACAATAGTTAAAGTAAGGTAGTTTTTAGTTGGTAGTCCTAACCTCTCTTATTTATGAAGGTGTTAGTAATCTAGGACATGGATTGGCAAACTTTTTCTGTAAAGGGCTGGATGGTCTCTTGTCATAACTGTTCAGCTCTGCTGTTGTAGAGGAAAAAGTAGCCCAGATGATTTGAAACCCAATTATTATGGCTATGTTCCAATAAAACTTTATTCATGGACACTAAAATTTGAATTTCATATAATTTTCACATATCACAAAATGTTATTTAAATTTTTTTCCAACTATTTAAAAGTGTAAAACTATTATTCTGAGCTCACAGGCCTTATAAAAATGAGGGACAAGTATAGTTTGCTAACCCCTGAATGAGAAGATGGGAAGTGCCTTCTCCTTTACTGACTCATTAAAAGGTTATTGCTGGTTTTTTTTTTTTTTTGACAGAGTCTCGCTGCTCTGTTGCCCTGGGTGGAGTACAGTGGTGTCATTGTAGCTCACTGCAACCTCAAACTCCTGGGCTCAAGCAATCCTTTTGCCTCAGCTTCCCCAGTAGCTGGGACTACAGGCTTGAGCCACACACAACGCCTGGCCAATTTTTCTATTTTTAGTAGAGATGGGGTCTCGCTCTTGCTCAGTCTGGTCTCCAACTCCTGAGCTCAAGCAATCCACCAGCCTCGGCCTCCCAGAGTGCTAGGCTTATAGGTGTGAGCCACTGTGCCCAGCCTTTTTTTTTGGGGACAGGATCTATTCTCTGTCATCATTGGCTAGAGCACTGAGTAGAGTGCAGTGGTGTCATCATAGCTCACTGCAACCTCCAACTCTTGGGCCCAAGCGATCCTCCTGTAACTGCCTAAACTTTGTTTCTAAAAGGTCTGAGGAGCCAAAAAGCAATTTTATATAAGAGGAAGTGAAGGAGATCACTACAATACTTCTTTTGTTGTAAAACTGTCCTACACAAAGAAAAAATGTATGACTTCAAAAGTAAACAGCAGCCAAGCATGGTGGAATGCACTCAGCCACATTGTATATTTCCTATATTTTAAGTTTTATAGAGCTGTGTTCTTAATATTCTTTTTTGTGTTAGGAATTGCTTTTCTATAATGCAATGAAATGAGAGGCTAGATGTAATTTGTTTTCTATCATGGTAAAATTCTATGTTAAGTCCCATTTTTATTTCTCAATTATTTCTTTTGTTTTCTTTCTGCTGTCTTTAAATTAGAATATACATTGCTGCAATTGCTTTCATTCTGCTTTCCTGCTTTGCATTTACAAGTTTGTAATCATAAAAATATTTAAAATATGCAATTTATAACATACTAGATTCAGTATGCCACATAGTTTTGCAATTGGGGCACTCCTTAGGAACAAAATCTTTGCCTAACTCGTTGATATTTAAAGTTGGCTGTGGTTTGTGTAGGTGTGTTTGTTTACATGTAATTGGAAAGTATTGTTTTGAAACAAATTTTTAAATGTCATGGGTTTTAAAAAATATTTTGTGCTTGAAATTGGAAAGTATTTTGGGGGGTAACTAGTTCATTAACTTTTATCTACATAATATGTCTACTAAATAACATCTTTGTTGCACATATTTTCCAGAAAGTGTCAGTTTATTATTCAAGTTATACTGCTTGGCAGTGATGACCCTGATGGCCGCAGCTTATACCATAGCTTTAAGATACACAAGGACATCAGACAAAGAACTCTACTTTTCAACCACAGCCGTGTGTATCACAGAAGTTATAAAGTTATTGCTAAGTGTGGGAATTTTAGCTAAGTGAGTATAAATACTTTTAGTGTGTTAAATTATTGTTTTTCCACTTAGTTAAGATATTTTCTTTATTAGAAAATTCAGGCTATGTCTTTATATGTATTTAATTGCTCTAGAGCAGTATTTCTCAACAAGGAGTGATTTTGTCCCTCAGGAATATTTTTGGTTGTTACAACCTGGGGGATGCTACTGGCATCTGGTGGATAGAGGCCAAGAATGCTGCTAAACATCCTACAATGCACGGGATAGGCCCCACAACAGGAATTATCTAGCCCCAAATGTCAGTAATGCTGAAGCTGAAGAACCCTGCTCTAGAGCAGGGCTTGGCAAACTATGTCCTATGGGCCAAATCCAGCTTGCTGACTAGTTTTGTTGCAACGGAGATTGAATGTTTCGCAAACCCTAAAATATTTATTATTTAGGCCTTACAGAAAAAAATTGCTGACCTCTGTTTTAGAGGAGTATAATAATAAAGATTTCTTGAGTGTTTCCTGTGTTCCTAGTATTCCTTGAATGCTAGGTATTGTGCTAAGTGCTTTTCATGAATTTTCTCATATAGCCCTTATACATTTTCAAGGTAAGTACTATAATTACCCCATTTTGTCACTATAGCATCTGAGGTTCCTCAAGATCACACTGTTAATATGTGGCAGCAAGGGCTTTGAATTAGGAATACCATATAAGCATTGTTTTAGCTAAGGATGCAGTATAAGAGAGGGTTAAGAATAGGGACTTTGTAGTGAGACAGACCTAATTTTAATCTTATACTGGGATAATGGCTTTATACTTGCTTCTTAACCTGTCTAAGCTTTAGTTTCTAAATTTTTTTAATTGGAGAAAAGAATATGGGGTGGTAAGAATTAAATAAAATCTGTAAATACTTGGAGAAAGAGTTATGAGGTGGGGACCCATTTGAGTCATTGGGGTAGGTAAGAATTCAGATATGTTTCAAGGTGTGTGTTGGAGAGAGAAGGGAAGCGGAGAGGAATAGTGTATGTGTAGCCTTTTACCTAGAAACAGACAAAGTGACATTTAAACATTTCTAAATTCATTTAACAAATATTTATTGAATACATCCTGTGTGACAGTTTTTATATTAGGTCCTGGATATATAGGCGTGAATGAAATAGATACGGTCTCTGCTTGCTTGGAGGTTAGGTTTAGTGGAAGAGACAGAAAATAAACCAACAAACACACACATGATTTCAAATGATCATGTGACGCCGGGCGCGGTGGCTCATGCCTATAATCCTAGCACTCTGGAAGGCCGGGGCGGGCGGATTGTTTGAGCTCAGGAGTTCGAGACCAGCCTGAGCAAGAGTAAGACCCCGTCTCTACTAAAAATAGAAAGAAATTAATCAGACAACCAAAACTATATAGAAAAAATTAGCCGGGCATGGTGGCGCATGCCTGTAGTCCCAGCTACTCGGGAGGCTGAGGCAGGAGGATCGCTTGAGCCCAGGAGTTTGAGGTTGCTGTGAGCTAGGCTGACGCCACGCCACTCACTCTAGCCAGGGCAACAGAGTGAGACTCTGTCTCA
>CAUYSK010082454.1:0-12875 GCA_963575035.1 Avahi laniger
GAGGATTAAATGAGTCATTGCACCTAGATGATTAGCAGGATGGGGGCCCACATTCAGTGCTCCAGAAATACCAGCTGTTTCTATTGTCATCACCCCATGGCACCGACAAGGACACTTGGGCACAGAGGGGTTAAAGAAGGGGTATGCCCGAGGCCACACAGCTGGAGAGTGGCTGGGCCCCAGGTCTCCTGACCGAGTCCTCTGCTTTTCCTATTACGCCACATTGGCCTAGCTTCTCTTCCATGAAACTCGGCCCTCCCCACGCTCTTGGAGCCAAGTTACTTCTGAAAAAACCAAGGCTGCTCGCCAGACAGGAGGGAGGGAGGGTGGAATCATGAAATCATCTAACTTCAGGGTGTTGCGGTCTCGCACGGGCTGGCCCCCCCCTCACTGTCCTCAGGAACAGCTGACTTGGGCTGGTATGGCCCTGCCCTAACCTCTGCCAGCTTCCCCCGCTGGCGTGTGTTGGGGGGAGGGTCCAGGATGCTTCCAGAATGAGCAGGACCCTCTGGAATTCTGTGACTTTCCAACCCCGGCTGCCCATCTGGGACTCTTGGAAGCCGGCTGGAGCCCTGTCTTTAAAAGACAACTTTGTTATGGGAGGGAAGCCTGAGGTGGCTGCTTATGCTACAGCAAATCCCCAATTATTACCAATTATGCTGAGCAGGGAGGAAAATCTTACTTTTAAGTTCTGGTAGAAATAAAAAAGTTCAGTCAGAACAGGAGAGTGGAGGGAGCAGTGGCTTTGGGCCCGGCAGACTCATGATCAAACTCTGGCTCAAGCATTCCCAAAGGATGTCTCCTTGGGCAAGTCACATCTGTGTGGGAGGAGGGACGACAGCCAGCTGACTTACTGAGCCAGGCATAACTCGTTTAACTGTCGAAACCAACGCGTGAAGAAAGTGCTTTCATTCCTACTATGCAGATGAGGAAACTGAGGCTCAGAAGCAGACGGAGGTGACTTCCAGCTGAGAGACGAAAAGGCAAAGCTGAGCTTGAACTCAGGTCTGTCAGACGGTGAAGCCAAGGTCTTAAGCCTTAGGCTGTGCTGGAATAGGGAACTCAGGTAACGCAGTCTGTCGAGATGTGCATCAAAATGTTAGCAATCAACATTTGCACGGGCACTTCCAGGCCCTCTCGCTCCGCCCCTTCTCATCAAACCTCCTCCAGATGACTCTGTACCAATGACCCTCACCTCCCCAGCCGTAGCTGACAGGCCGGGTGGTGGACTCTGACCCAGGACCCTCGGGACAACCAGATTCTCTCTTCTGGAGATTGGAATCAGCTCCCAGACACTCCGATGAGCTGATGACAGGGCAGAACACTTCAACTCAGGGACCGAAGGTGCTCACTGGGGATGCTCTTG
This sequence comes from Avahi laniger, assembly GCA_963575035.1. Taxonomy (NCBI): domain Eukaryota; kingdom Metazoa; phylum Chordata; class Mammalia; order Primates; family Indriidae; genus Avahi; species Avahi laniger. Next base: position 1,367 of record CAUYSK010082454.1, read on the forward strand.
GGGGTGTGGGCCAATGGGCAAGTGGAGAAAGCCGGAGCAGAGAGGCTGGTGGGAAGCAAAGCAGGCCTGAGGGGAGATCCTGAGGTTGCAAAGAGAGATGGCCTGGGAGCTGTCAGCCAATTCCGTGTCCTTGTGAGGCTGGCTGCATTTTCTGCTCCGGGTTCCAGGGAACACGCCTGCCTCCTCCCATAAATCCAACCCCACCCCTCTCTTTGTGCCTGAGCTAGCAGAGTGGGCTGTGCTCTGTGGATGTAAGTAACCCCTGGGATAACAGTCATGTCTGTCATTGTTCCCTACCCCCTCCGCTCCTTCTTGGAGGTGTCAGGTAGGCAAGAAGCCTCTGAAAGCAAAATACGGGTGGCCCTCTCTATCCAGACCCCACTGCAGGAAAAGTCAGCCTAGCAACTTGCAAAAATGTTTACCCAACATTCGTTCACTCTCCAAACTGAAGACCTGCTGTAATGAGTCTGCATAAACCACGCATGGATCCGAGTAAAGGCTGTGGAGGGCCCCCTGTTTGTATCTCAGTCATTCTCAACCAGGACTGTCCTCCTGCTCACGGCATTGAAATATCACCCTCCCTTCCTTCCCCCAGGGTTTAGATCTTTCTTCCCCAGCCCCAGTGTTTTCTCCTGCCAAGTCCACTTTAGATGGTATCTTAGCATCTTTAACACACGGCTTTTTTGTTTATTTACATGCAGTCCATGTTTGCTGCAGGGCAGAAGAAAAATATAATTTGTATATGATACTGTTTGATATCATTGTATACTGAACGCAAAATATCACTAACAAGTTCGTTGCATTTTAAATAATTAGGTAACTGGCGTGCCAATTGCTTTGCATTGTGCAATGACTCTTGGCAGACTGCTATGTGGGCGTTTGGGAAAACCGGTTAGAAAGGAGCACATTAATCTCCCCTCCCCCTTAGAAATAATGGAATCCAGGCTCTGAAAATTCTCTGTTCGACATCTTCTGGGTCAATGAAAGATGCCTGTGGTTAATATCACCCAATCTTCCGAGAGAACATGTGAGGTGAAGAGACAGGATAATGTGCAAAGGACAGGGGCTGTCTTCTGACAGCCCAGAAATGTCTACTTTATCTCTGATCACAGCTGTTTGGGAATCTACTTCTCTCCAGGTCTCAGTCTCCGCCCCCTTTACTTCAGGGGGTGGAGCAGGGATCCAGGCAAGCCCATTGGCTGGCACGTTGCTCACTCATATTGACTGGCATGGAGATGAGCCTATGACACGCCATGGGACTTCTGATGAGTGACTTTTACTCTTTCCTGCTGGGTGCGAGCCCAGAGCTGCTGTAGCCATTTTGCAATCATGTGGGATCTGAGGATAAAGCCAACGCCATGGAAACAGGAATGTGGAAAGAGAGGAACAAGCCAGGTCGGGTGACACTGAAAAAACCCTGGATTAAGCTGTGCCTGAAGCCTGCAGAATTTCTTAAGTTACACAAGCCAAAAACCCCCCCTGTGTCTTTCAACCAGTTTGAGTTGGGTTTCTGTCCCTTGTGACTGAAGCGTCCTGACTGCTGCCCGGAGAAAAGGCAGATAGTCGTCTCAGAATGCAGACTCCGGTCCGCTTGGAAGCTGAGGCAGCCCCTCGCCACGAGTGCAGCCAAGCAGGCGAGTTCCCATCAGCCCCCGAGGCAGGCGTGCAGAACGCTCTCATATCCTGCCAGGCGGGGCCATGGCTTCTCAGACCTGCTGCGAGTTACCTGACGTCGGTGACATCGAGATGAAACTACTGGCCCACGGGTTAGGGGCGCTTTGCCCTAGTGGGCGTGAGCTTACACTGAGCTGTCTACATTCTGCCCGGCTCCCCGTCACACTGGTGGGCACATGGTGTTCACGCGTTCACGTACTCCTCATTCATTCATTCGCCAAACACTGGCTGGGCACACGCGGTTGCTAGGCTGTGAATAAAACACTAAGGAGAGACGGGAAGGAGACGTGGCTCCTGCCCCCGACAGTCACAGTCTCCAGGGGAGACAGACAAGCAGACGACGTCAACTCACAGGGATGCGCAGCCCCGGGGGCACAGAATAGGTGGCCCGTGCTGGCCACTGAACGAAGTCAGACGAGACGTCCCCGGGGTGAGTCCTGAAGGGCAGAAGGGTTACCGAGCCAATGAGTGCGTCAGGAAGGTGCGGGAATGTGTTCTGGGGCAGGAACAGAGAGTGCAAAGGCCTCGAGAGAGAGAGGACGAGCCGGCGCCCTCAGAGCCCAGCAAGCATTTCGGGGCCCAAGCGAGGTGCCCAGGGCGGAGGCTGAGGTGCAGTCAGAGATGCGGGTCTGTCTTCAGTGCTGCGTGGCCCCAAGAGGTCCAGACACACTCAACAAACAGCTCGCTGGCGCACACAACCATCGTTCAAAACCCAAGTTGAAACTGCGCTCCAGAAACGATTTCCAGATTACCCTCCATGCTGAAGCACTCGACAGGCATCCTTTCTCTTACTGGGAAGATGTTAAATATTAAGGCATAAAGGAACAAAGCACATTACTTATGTCCCAAAAGTAACGGAAATCATTTTTAAGTCTAGGAAACAAAAAGTCTGGACTCGAAAGTCACAGTGGAAAGTCAGTCCACCCTGCAGCTCACCAGAGACCCCGAATCCTTACCTGGAGGTCAAAGAACTTGCTGTAGCGCCGGTAAATGGCCTCGGTGGACCCGCTGGACCACGTGACCCGGATGATGTAGACCTGGAGGGAGGGACAGAAGAAATGGGTGTTAGCACCAGCTGGGCCTTCCCCTCTCGGGGACCCGGGGAGAGCACAAGGTTCAGAGTCAGCAAGACCTGGGTTTGAATCTCAGCTCTGCCAATGACCAGCTGGACGGGTGACTTGCTCTCCCTGAGCCTCAGCTTCCTCCTCAATAAAGTGGGCATCACAACCCCCACCTCCAGAGTTGTGCGAAGCATGAAATGTCATCAAGTACGGGAAGCGTCAGCACAGTGTCAGCTCAGGAGAAGCTATGATTTTTAGCACTGTAAGGATTTCTTACTCCCTGCTCAACTCAGAGAGCCACAGGGCTGGCTACCTTGCCAGAGTCATTCTTAAAGCCTTTAACTTTTGTCAGGAGGAGTCCCAGAGACCCGCAGCTCTTGGCCGTCTTATATTTCCACAGGCTGGGCCATCATGCCCTTCCCACCAATGAGGACCTAGGCCAAGTTACTTTTTCCCTTTGAGTCTCAGTCTTGCCATCTGTGAATTGGGCTAACAGCACCTGCTTCTTCGACTTTCCAGGACAAATGAGGATCCAATGAAATTAAGGTTGAGGAAGCATTTTATAAACCACTGAGTTGTGTTTCCAACCTTTGTCACAAGTCACGGCACATACAGAAAACAATATATCGACAACAAATTCGGGCAGACTGAGGTGGCTGTTAGAGGTCAGAGCTCTGGCTGGGGCTTTTGGTGGCCCTGGACAACAGCTGGACACCTGAGGGCTGAGGGGTCAGCACACCTGGAACCCACTCTGGGGTCACACAAACTATGTCTTGCTACAGGGTAGTTGTGACAATTAAAATATATACATATGAGAAAGCTCTTTGGAAACAGAGAAATGCTGTACAAACACGACGGGCTCAGTATTGTTAGAGGCCATGTGGATCACAGGCAGGGCCCCTGTCCTCTGTGAGCTGAGGGTTAGCTGGTGAGACAATACATATGTAAATGAAGATAACCAACATGTGGGCAATGGACATTTGTTACTAATATTTCCAACCACAGCACCTTGACTTTCTCCTGGGAACCTCCTTCCCTACCTTCAGCTCATCCCCGTAGATAAGGAGGTGGGTACATTTGCCATCCATCGTGATTGGTGAAGGGAGAGCATGTGACCTGAATGGGCCAATCGGAGCCAGAAAGAGTCAGCCCTGGGACTTTAGCTCCAACTCTTGAGGAAGACAAGCTCCCTACTGGGGTTGCAAGGCCGTGAGGATGTGGAGCTGCTGGGGGCCACCTCATCATCACCTGCGGGGTGTCTGCCTGAGAAAGAAGCCACCGTCTGTAGATTCCTGATGACACAGCCCAGCTCTTATGTCCTGCTTTGCTTGAAGCTACATCTATTCCTGGACTGTCCAGTTTCCTGGGCCAATAATTATGTCTTGGGCCACACCCGCTCTCTCGAATTACTTTTGCAGCCAGTATAAATTGGGTTTCTGACACCTGTAATCTAGTCCTGATTGATACGGGAAGCAGGGCAGGAGACAGATCTCTGAAGCTTGGAGCTACTGTGGTGTATCGTGACAGACATGTAGGATTTGGACAACAGGAGAGCAACGGAGAGGCTGTGGGTGCAGGGGGATGAGGGTGGGAAAAACCAGCTCAGGGTGAGGGGGTACTACGCCCGGCAGGGGTTTCCAAAATGGTTTTAGCCAAAGTCTCTTTTCAAATGAGTTCTTATGAGGATGCCCGCACATTCAAAACGAAGAAACGTAGAGCAGCTTCAAGGGCTGGAGCAAGAACTCAGTGTGAGCATCATGGACTTACAGAAGGTTCTCCGGTGAGAAGAGATGAAAAATGGAAAGATAGACCAAGACAAGACGGGAGGTGGCCTTGAATGCCAAGCTAAGGAGCTCGCCAGGCATGGCCTCTCCAAATCCAACGAGGATTTGATTTCAGAGAAGCATGGCAGAGAGGAAGGAACTTGGCCTCTAGAGTCAAGAAGCTCTAGATCACACAATTTCCTAACTCTTGGAATGTCAGCTTTCTTGTCTGTAAAATGGGGTCATCAAGCCAAGGCCATCTCATGCAGAGCCGTGATGGTTATAAGAGGCCATGCCCTGAGCTCCTTGCCAGGCAGAGAGAACATTCAAGAATTTTTAGCACCCTGTGCTCTGATTCCCCAATGCCTACCCCACCCCTGCTCATAAAAACAGACTATTTCGACACTGAGGACTTGGGCATCTTGCCCCCCTTCTGCCTTGTTTGTGCTTGCTGTTCCTAGGTAACTCACGGAGCCAGAGAACAGACCAAGGCATCCTTCGGGAGGTAAGGTTAGCCATCTCTCAGAAAGGTGACTTTCCAACAAAAGAAGCCTACGTTTCTAAAACTACCTAAACAGTCATGGTAAGTGTTATTTAAAAAGAGGGCTTCAAGTCTGCTTGTGTAGCTTTCAATCCTGCTTTAAGACTCCAGAATGGAGATTTTGGATGGTTCCCATTCATTCATTCTGCAACATTTATTAAGCACCTACTGTGTGCCAGGCCCTCTGCTAGGCACTGGGCTACAGGGGTGAGCAAGAAAGATAGAAACCCTGTCCTTGGAAAGTGCGAAGAAAGGCAATAAACCAGCAAACCCGTCTGTAATTACAAACAACAGTAAGTGCTGGGAGGGACCCCAAAGCCTTCTGTGCCAGAGTACGAAGGGGGCCGGTGGGGGCCGGTGACTTAGGTCGGGTGGTTTTGGAAGGGAAGGCCTTCTGAGGAGACAAGCTCCGAACTGAGACCCAAGGGATGAGGAGCTGGTGGTGTGAGAGCTGAGGAAGAGTGTTCTAGGCAGAAAGAAAAGTAGGGAAAGGGTGCGGAGGCCGGAAAGGGCCTGGCCTGTGTGATGAACAGGAGACCGCCATGGCGGGTCAGAGCTGTGGGAGGCAGGGGCTGGGGAGGAGGCAGCAGCTGATGACCAGGGGCTGCAGGCTACGAAGTCCGGATTTTATTCTCCTCAAGAGTTTTAAAGGGTAGGGGGAGGCGTGTGCCATGATCCGGTGTAAGTGTTTAAAAATATCCATCTACATCCCCCCAGCTGCTGTGTGGAAATGGTGTGAAGAGGGGCCGGGACACCAGTCAGGAGCCTTCTGCACCACCGACAGGAAGCCGGAGCGGAAAGGAACCGCGGAATGCAGCTAATCTAATGGCCTCGCCTTCCAGAGGGGTAAACTGAGGCCAGAAAGGGAAAATACCATACCAAAGGTCCCCGTCACTGGGGATGTTCAAGCCATGTTTGGATGACTCTCTGTCAAGGACGTTGCCAAAGGGGATTAAAAAACAAGGAAAAAAATACAAAGAAAAGTCATCAAAGATTTTTTTCTTACAACCAACAAAAAGCATACTCCCATAAATGGAAAACAAAATCTGCTTATGCAATTCATCTCTGATCTCATGTTTATAATTTTTCAAGTTCTGTACGTGCGGTACAAGGACTATGCGGCGAGCCTAATTGGTTTATTGGAATCAACCTCTGAGCACGATTCGATGTCTGCACTTTTAGGCACAGTCCTGACTCCTTAATGAGAAATGTCCTACTGCAGGGCTTTGTCCCCATCCTGGCTTGGGCGCTGGTGAAAGAGCACGTGCCCTGGGTCCCCGAGCCAGCCTGCTGCTGCTGAGACTCACGAGGCAATGATCTCTCTGGCCACAGTGCTCGTCTCTCTGAAATGGGGAGAGTAATCTCTCCCGAGGATTAGCCACCATGACTAATGGAGATGGGGCCTTTCTCGATGCCCGGCACACATTGGGAGCGCAAAGTTAGTTTTCCCTCACAGTGGTCGTCCCGTGTTCCTGCTTGTCTGGTACCCACCCCCTGATTTTGGTAATAGCACCCTGATTTCCCTTGGAGAATCGCCCCCCTCCCTGCCCTAGTCTTTCTCACGGGGGTGGGTGGTCACATGACGCTGCAGGAATGGGCACATGACCCAAGCCAGGCTGATGAGACCTCATTCTGGGACTTTGATGGCACTATTGGGGCAGAGACCCTTTTGTGTATGGCAACGTCTAGCTGGAAGGGGAGAAGCCACCACCAGGATAAAGCGCCTGCCACACAGACGAAAGCAGAGCCGGAGAGAGAGAGGAGGGTTGAGACCTGACGCAGCATTTGAACTCCTGTGAGTTGTCCAGCCTGAATCCTGGGCATTTCACTGACCCAAAATCGTCCCTTGCTTGTTTAAATCAGTTTGAGTTGGTTCTGTTCCTTAGAACCAAAGTAACCCTAACACGCTAGACCTTGGCTTTTAGATTACATTGCAAACCTAGATAATGCTCGGTGGCTTGGTGTTAGGAGTTGAAAAGAGACTTCCTCGTGGCAGCATTATTCACGACAGCCAAAAGGTGGACACTGATGGCTGCATGGATAAAGAACAGGTGGCTGGTACACACCACGGAACATTATTCAGCCTTAAAAAAGGAAGGAAATTCTGACATATGTTACAAGGTGGAGGACGCTATACTTCATGAAGGAAGCCAGTTACGAAAGGACAAATACCGTATGAGTATAAGAGGTACCTAGAGAGTAGTCAAATTCACAGAGACAGAAAGGAGAATGGGGGCTGCCAGGGAGGGTGGAATGGGGGGGTTGTTGTCTGATGGGTACAGAGTTTCCACGTAGGGAGATGGAAAAAGTTCTGGAGATGGATGGTGGTGATGGTTACCTAACTGTGAGTGTACTTAATGCCACTGAACCGTACACCTGAAAATGGCTGAAATGGTAAATTTTATGCCATGTATATGTTAATACAATGTAAAAAATGAAATAATTTTTTTTTTAAAAAGCAGATTTCCTGTATAGATTTACATACTCCATGTCACGTTCTCTGGAAATGACACTAAAACTTTCTTGATGGTACAACTCTCAGAACATGTGCTGCACGTCTGACAAAGGACTTGTATCCAGAATGTATTTTAAAAAGTCTCAAAACTCAACAGCAAGGAAACAACCCACCTGATTACAAGATGGACAAGAAACCTGAACAGACACCTCATCAAAGAGGATATATGGATGTCAAGGACGCACGGGGAAAGACGTCAGCACCACGAGCCATGAGAGAAAGGCACACTGAAACTGTGATGAGATACCACTAGTCGTCTGTTAGAATGGCTAAAATAAAAAATATTGACAATAACAAGTGCTGATGAAAATGGCCAAGTGGAACTCGTTCGCTGCCGGTGGGACTGGCACAGTCACTCTGGAAAGGTCCTCAGTGGATGCTGAACCACAGGTGAAGGTTGCTGAGAACAGGACAGTCACACAGTGTGAAGGTATAACCCCACGATTGCTTTCCCAGCAAAGGGGAAAATGTGTAACCTGGTACAACTGTGACCGAGTGACCAAAGCTAGCATCACCAGCAGAGGGACAACCAGACACTGTATGGCCCTTGAGGTGAAGCAAATGAAATATAGAAAATCCACATTGGTATTGTTGCCAAAAATGTTTAACTTGATCTGAAGCTCTTGACCTAAGCAGCAATTTACAAGAAATATGGGAGGTAGAGAAATAAGATAAATGATACCATAAGGAAGCAATCAGACAAATCCAGAATGTGGGATGTCCTACAAGTCAACCAACAGGCCATAGCGCAAATACTACTTCCTCCAGAAAGCCCTCCTTGACTGCTCCCTCCCCACCAATATTCAATTGGGTCACCCTGCTATGCCTCCTTAGCACCCACTTCTCCACCACAAAGCCCATTACACGTCATTGTAATTGCCTAAGTGTCTGTTTTTCCACTGGGTTCTAAATTTCGTGAGAGCAAGGACCTGACCTGTCTTGTTCACTGATTGCTGCATGCTCAGCACTGAGCACAGTGGAAAATCTATGCTTCATGAATAAATAGGGAGGAAAATGAGAACCACGAGGCCTAGCTCTCACATACAGGACTGCATCTCCCGGGCAGGCCTGGGGTCTGTGGGAAGGGACCCTGGCCATGTCTCTGAGGTCATGCCACCCGTTTTGCCTGTCCTCTCTGCCCCCTGCTCTGCTTCCCTCCAATCTGCAAACACCACCCCCTCAAAGCAGCAAGTTTTGGGAAGCAGCTGGGACTCTTTCCCTCTGATCAAAGAACAAGGAAGCACAGAGACCACAGGGGTTGGAAGGTCAGGAGGGCTCCCCCTGCTCCCGCCCAGGAGGCCTTGAGCCGGAATTACCCATCATCTAAATCTCTTTTTATACAACCTCAGCAGCAGGGCTTGCGTAATTTAACCAAGTCCAGACTCTCCAACCTGATTATAAACCCAGTGTCACTAGGGCCAGAAGTCCTGAGTTTCTTCACTTCCTCTAAGTCAGCGAGGAGACGGACCGGTGGTGGGGGAAGGGTGGGAGGCGGTGGGGTGGGCTGAGCCACAGCCAGGGTGCTGGGGCAGAGGTGGACAGACACTGGAAGCAGGTCTCTCCCAAATCCCCACAGCCGGCAGGCTTCCTGGCGAGGACAGAAGCTCAGAGGTACAGTGCCTGATGTCACGCAGCATGAGGTCTTTAACCCAGGTTATCTCTAACCCTGCCGGCCCTGCTGCACTAGAAAACTGTGCCGCAGCTGCACCACGGGCTGGCGGGGAGACGCCAGCTCTTCCTCCTGTCCCGAGTGGGCAGTGCACTCGCCTGCTGTCCCCACTGTTCCAGGAGATTGCGGAGTTCAGTGGTTATGCGGCCTGGAGTCACATCCTGCTTCCTTCTCAACTAGCTTCGTGGACTTTGAAAAGTGACTTTCTGTAACTCAGTTTCCTCAACTGTAAAAAACGGGCATCGCAATACTGCCCACTGCAAAGTTGGGGTAAGGATCAAATAAAACATGCACGTAGAGTGCTCAGCTTGGTGCCTGGATATGGAAAATGTTCCATAAAGAGAAGCTATCATCACCATCCCTACTATGAGCGCAGGGACACGAAGGTGAGGGAGACCATGTCCCTGCTCACTGTCCCTACAAATGAACTTCCCACAGCCCATCCAGCTCTCCACCCCACGCCCATCTCCCCAGGCCTCTGCTTTCCCCACCAGCCTCTCTGTTCTCCAGGTCCCATGAGGTGCCAAGGGACTGCCCCTCCACGGTCCTGGGAACACAGGCCCACCTCACTGAGCCTGGGGCATAGGTCTCCTAGCTGCTGGATGATCAGGGCTCTGTCCCCTCCCCATGGGTGCCTGTGAGGAAGGCCCTGATAGCCCCCATCCCAACCCCAGGCCTCTGAGCAGAAGGGAGCCATGTATTTGGCCCAAATGCCAATTGCTACACACCTGCGAGCCTGCTTGGGGCCAGGGTTTCATCTGCTCTGGCTTCTCCTCCTCTGCTTAGGGTTGAGGACTGTCCCAGGGACTCCCAAATCAGCCTGACCTTGCCGGGAGCTGCCACTGAGACGACAAGGAACACTGCTCATGGACGATGGCAGGTGTTTTGTGGCCTAGGCCACAGAGGTCCCCTCCTCTATCTGAGGACCAACCTGTTCCAGGGCCTCCAGAAGCCACTTTTCTTAAACTTGGACCACTTTTAAAAGGCAGAAAAAAAAAAAGTGCCCCTTGGCTGATGCCTGACAGTACACCTGTGCAAGTACCACCTGGCCTAGCCCCATGGCTTCAGCCGATTGGACCATGGAGATGGTCACCTGACTCAAGCCAGGCCAATCAGGTTCTTTCTTTCCCAGGCATCTGGAATCAGATCCAAACATGCCGGCTCCACGCAGGAGAGGAGCTGCAGCCCAGGGGCCTCTCCGCAGTTGGGGTAGACACTTGGGTCTGCAGAGAGGGGCAAATTAGGGAGAGGTGCGGGGGGAGGAGAGGAAGAGCCCTGCTTCGCGCTCCAGTTCCTGCTGCCCAGGCCCGCCCGCCTGAGGCTTCCGTGACGGCAACCGGGGCCTGGGCTTTCTAGTTAATTCCCCTTTGGCATGAGGAGGGTTTTGTGCAACTTAAACAATTCTGTGAAACAGAGGGGAAAAGTTCAGGCGTTATCTTTGGTAGAAAGAACGAAGTAAAACAATGTAATCTCAATCTCAAAAAATTTCATAATTATATATACTGCACCTAAATGTGTGGGTGTGTGCACACACCTATACACAGCTGATTCTCATTATTTGCAGTAATGTTCTATACAGTTGCCAAGGCACTGATTTATTAGCAAATACTTAATCTTGCTCCCAGGAGAAATACAGGCTTAAGGTCCTCCGGGCCTATGTTCACATTTTCGTCAAGTGATCAATATATAACTTTGCTATATGTGTGTTTCCGTTTAAAGACACTTTATTTGATACATATTGTTAATTCACCAACGTTGAACTCACTGCCAGCAGCGCTACAACTTATGCCTAAAACGAAGCTCATCTAACACACAGATTTCCTCCACAAGGCACATCACAGTCTTCGAGTGCTTAGAACACTACACAGCAAGCCAGCATGCCAGCACTGTGTTTGGGGGCCCTATTAAACAGCAAAATCAGTAAAAAGCACAAAAATGTGGCACCAAATAGATTAGGAAGAGGACACTAGTTTAGACTATGAAAGCTGAAACGAGGGCAGAGCATTGACTGCTCAACCTCAGCTGGGAACGTGCGTGTTGGGTGACTCAAATTCTGCACCACTCTGCACATGCACACGTCTGAAAATGTCAGCAAAAGTGCTACGAGTATTGATTTTGGGTTACAAATAAATTGTAACAAATAGGCAAATTTGGAAATGTGGAATCCATGAATAATGATGATTGTACTGTATATAAAGTATATGTGTATATTTGTTTATATATATAAATACGCAGTCATGTGCAGCATAACAATGTTTCTGGCAATGGTGGATTGAAAATATGACA
>CAUYSK010082455.1:0-41642 GCA_963575035.1 Avahi laniger
CTGGGCTCAAGCGATCCTCCTGCCTCAGCCTCCCGAGTAGCTGGGACTACAGGCATGCACCACCATGCCCGGCTAATTTTTTCTATATATTTTTAGTTGTCCAATTAATTTCTTTCTAATTTTTAGTAGAGACGGGGTCTCACTCTTGCTCAGGCTGGTTTCGAACTTCTGAGCTCAAACAATCCACCCGCCTTGGCCTCTCAGAGAGCTAGGATTACAGGCGTGGGCCATCACGCCCGGCCGAGAGGACCATATTTTAAATAGTCAAAACCTAGAACTATCCAGAGAGCAGGTACTTAAAGAATGGCCAATAAAAGAATGGATAGTTATGCACAGAGATGGCATATGGGGTGCTTAAACATAAGATTTAGGGGGTATTCTTAGCTATTTATTTATTTTTTTTCTATCTCGGTGCTTGCATATATTCACTTAAAGATATAACTTTTCTATTCCGCCTGGCCCCTTCAATGAATACTGCAAGCAAGAACAGAGGGAAATGTGCATTTTGGATTGTAAGCTTTGTAAGATTTTAGTACCAACAGCTAAAATTGATGTTCTTGTACTCAAATCTCATTTTACAGCAGATGTTGGCTGCTTGCCTCAGTGGCTCTGTTTCCCACATTTACCAGAAGCAGTTCCTGCTCTTACTATGACCCCTGAGAATGATATCCCACCCCTGAACTCTCTAACAACATGGCACGTGGTCAGTCCTACTCACGTCAAAGGGCTGATTCAAACGCATAGGAGTCCAATAAGTTTTTTGAGGCTGGGGGTCTATCTTTGAGACAGGAGAGGAGGGAGCGGTGACAGGGAAGAAAAGAATTAAAAGCCAGATGAAAGATGGATCACTGTCTGCCTGGAATATTGACAATAACCTATTTGCTGGTCACTCTGCTTCCACTTCACCCAACTGTATTCAGTCCTGAAAAAAACTTCCAGAGTTTTTAGTCCATTTTCTGTAGCCCTAAATGGCTTCGCGTTTCCCTCTAAAAAATCCAAATTCCTGGCCATAGCCTAAAATCCCTTCATTATTTGTATCCTGTACATCCAAGTTTAGCTAAAACCACTCCCACTTCTGCCGTCAGAGATCAACACACATTGTCGCACCTTCAGTTTCTCAAACACACCAGGCTCCCCTTATCTTAGAGCCCCCCGTGTGCTTTATATTTTTTTTATCTGGAATGCTCTCTTCTGGCCGTGTCCTTTTTATCATTTAATATTCAGATTAAATGATAATTTAATCTGAATATTAAATGATATTTAGATTAACGACTAATTTCTGAAAGTGTCCTTTTTTTCACCTTTCTCTCGAGGTGTATCCTTTCTATTAATCTCTAACATGGCATAAAAATTTTCATCTTTATAATATTCCTTTTAATTAAGTTAAAAACTTATTTAACTAACTCTTTATCATCTGCCTTTTCCACTAGATTGTAAATTCTGTAAGAAGAAAGTCTATGAGTTTCAGTTGCAGCATTGTATGCTAAGTGCCTTGCATAGCATTGGGATAGTAGTAGGAACACACAAAATATGTCTAGATGATTGAATGAATCCCTGAAATTCTTTGCCTCATGCCTGAGCCCTTGGTCTCTAACCTATGTAATGTGCTTGAGCCATTAATAATTGGCTATAAAGCCTTATTTTGCTTTTTTTTTTTTTTTTCCTGACATTGAGCTTTGTCGTCTCTGATTTCTTTAGTCTTTCTCTGGCAGAGTTGGCTGAAACCACGAGTAAGAAACAAACTACGTCACATCTTGTTTTAAAACTTCTTCACTCACTGATTAAGTACTTATTTCCTCACTATAGGGCTTTCACCTTATTTGGATATGAAAGTGACTCACATGACCTAGACTGAATAAATAATTTAAACTGTCCAATTCTTTTTAAATGTGAATTCAAGTTACCAGTTGTATCAGTTTCCCAGATTTTTTTCTGATGGCTCGTTATGTACAAATGTACAGTAAATATAAGAGGTACAATTGCTTCTGCAGTAAGAAGAAATTCTCACTAGAAACCCTCAAATTCTGCTGAAGCCATAAAACAGTTTCACATCAGTGCTAACAATGAACTGATGCCATGGGAGCTTCCTGGTTCTTATCAGGTAGGAGGGGTTAAAAAAAGTTAAAAGGAAAGAACTTAATTTCAAATAATTTCATCTGTTTTTCCTCCATTCTCCAGTTCATATATAAACACTTTTTATTCTTATATTACTCAGTCTAACTAGAAAAGTGCAGAATAGACAAAAAAACAAGACCAGATGATTCCTGGCATAAGAGGTGGTGTGGTATTGGTAGAAATAAATGTAGGTGTATTTTACTCATTATATCAGCACCTGAGAATTTACAGGTGGTAAATAATGAGTATTTGTTGAATAAATGAAATGTTATATGATTTACATTACCTCTAAATAAGTGTATATAGCAGAAATTTAACTATCACTTTAGTAAATAGTTGAATAATATACCTTTTGACTATAATTTTTTAAAGGTATGAAATTTGGTATAGAACCTAATTATAGATTTTGATGGATATGCTAAGAGTTTAATTTGGTTTTAGATCCAGACTAAGTTCCTGTAGGCTTGGAGGTGTATAAAAACCCATTTATATTAGGGTTTTTAAATTCCTACAAAGGATAAAAAGTATTTTTATTAATCTCCTTCCTGTGATTTCCTATTCCTGATTCAATATGAAAGAGTAAACACTATTTTTGTGATCGAAGTATAGCACTACTTATACAAAAAAATGATTCAATTCTGTAATTTACTTCTGACATCAAAACCTGGAATATTAAATCAGTGCTTTTGTTTGAACGTGATAAGAGATTACTGGAATCCTAAACTCTAGCCATTCTGCATTGATAATTGTGCATTTTCTTAGCTTTAAATTGTGGTAAGCATTTGAAGAAAAATATGATTTGTATTTTAGGGTGTTGTATAGTGGTTATTTTCACCTCAAACAATTAATACCGATAGATATATTAACTTACATTTACATAATACATATATTTGCATATTCTATATACATATAAAACATGGCTAAATTAAGTATTCTCAGATACTGAGAAATGAAGATATAGAGGAAAAGAGTTGCTAAGAAATTTTCTCAAATCACATAGCAACATAGTGAAAGTGGTTAAATTAGAAATTTTTTTTTTCATACTTAGACATTGTCTCTCATGTGACATGAAGACAATCCAATGCCTTATATTTTTAAAAAAATTTTGTATAACTGTGTAGAAACTATGCTGTTATAAGACTGATAGGATTGGTAACTTGGCTAAAGGGCATAATATTTGATATTCTAAGCTATACTCTTTTCATACATTATATTTTACAGCACAACTAGGACTGTAATTTCAGGATGAGAAACTAAATTGTATAGATTCTGCTCTTACAGGAGAGAACACAAATGCATTTGTAGTTGTATAACAAACCTACTTTATTCAAGTATAAAATAAAATAGAAAAAATAGAAAAATAAAGCAAAGTTATTAAAAATGAGGCTATATAAACCAAATATTAATAATTGGACACAGAAAGTCATCATTTGCTTAAAACTGCTAAAAAATAGGCTATTCCCTTTACTCTGGTTAGATTCATTGGATTCAGGGGGAAAAATGTCAGTTAAAATAGTATTTGCATGAGGAATGGCCAGAAATGAAGAGATGTTCATGACGAGGCAGCACTGTCAATAATCATTATTCTCAGGTATCGTTTCTGAGGCACTCGGTGTTAACAAAGTGCTTTACAAACAATTACAACTCCTTTTGCCTATAAGAGAGTTAAAAATCCTCAATTCCCTCCGAAATGCACGAGGCATTGGAAGTTACAGCACTGGGAAGGTATCGATTACATAGATAAACAGTGAAGCCCCAATCAGAATGCCAGGATTTTTTACCTATTGTGAATAAAAAAAAAAAAAGCATTAAAGATTGAGAAGGAAATGAAAAGCCCCAGTAAACATCCTTAATTCAATGATCTCTGACGGTGTTGATGAAGAAGACACGAAAGAATGAGAAGAGGAACCAGAAAAACAAAAAGACTTTTTGTAAAACATGAAAGCATAGAAGCTAAGCAGTTGCAGAATAAAGCAGTTCAAATGAGAGAAAGTGTCCCATCAAAGGTATGTATCTAATAAAGAAATAAAATCAAGTGTCAACATACAAAAAAAAAAAAGGCTGGAAAATGTATAGTACAATAAGTGAGTTGATGCATAACACTTTTCAAAAGATATCCTTCCAAGCATGGCTAAAGTATTACTACTCATTTGTGTCCAAGTATCAGCCATTCATTAGAAAGTTTAGGAGAATCTTTAAGAAGTAATCTGAGACCTGTATCTTTCTCTTGTCTGGGGTAATCAGCTAGCATTGTTTCTTAAGCCGTTTCTAGATTTGTTACAATAAAATATTTTTAAATTTCATAAGTATGTTTGAATTTTTGTTTCCTCAATAGGGCCTGTATTTTAAGAATCTTCCTACTCACATAGATAATAAGAGTAAAAAATCGTGTGAAATTGACTGCTTCCATCACGAATGGATAAAACAGGATCATCTCGATGAAGTGAACTGGGCCAGCAATAAGAACACTTGGGTTCCAGTTCTGCCTGGGGTGCTGGTTAGCTATACGATCATCAGTAAGGCAACATTTTCCAAAACAGATGACCTCTAAGCTTCTTTCGGCTCTGATGTGACTTTCGTCTTTTAAACTTGTCTATGCCAGTCACTTAACCTGCTTTTGTCTTTAGGTATAAAAAAAATCTACATGTCTGTCTCTCCAGTTTAAATTCTGTACATTCAACATGATAAGTAAAAGTACACATATACTTGAACGTATGAAAATTTCAAACACTTAATGTTAATATGTTACTCCAGTTTCTGCAAAACTGATATGTGGAATAATTTGAGATGGTACATGACACAGCATGGCATCACATAGCCCTGAATCACATGGTGAGAAAGTTATTCTCTTTTTACATCTCTTCAACTATTTGATTATACCAAGAGGTGTCTTGGTTTGGTGCTAATAAGGCTTTAACACCCTTCTAAACACGTGATAATTTTCTCCTTTAAAAAAACAAAACGAAACAAAAGACAGATGCAGCACAGGCCTACAGCTCAGAGCTTTCAACAGAATCTAGGCAAGTTATAATACGATCATTTTGCAGTTTTTTCATATTTGTTTATTTACATTAATAACAAGTGATACTTATTCTCAATGTATAACAATAATATAATTTTCTAATTATAATAATATAATTAAGAGTATGTATTTAATATTTAAAAGAAAATATTATTTGAATAATAGTAGAGATGGTATGTGAATATGGCAAAAATTCTGAAAAAGAGCAATTAAATTTGAGAAAAACTGGGCTATTCTAAACGTTCTTGAGATGGGCTGTTGTGTCACCCCCTTACGAATACACTGGATATTTGGAAATCATCTTCTGTAAGATCAACAAGCACATTTTTTCAGAATCCAAAGTATTTTAACTCACTCTATATGTGAAGTCATTGATTCAGTGTTAAATAAGCTAAGTTTCTTGGAGCCTAGAAACTTGTAATCTTGTTCTGATGATAACCATTTACATTCTGAAATCTATAACTGTATTTCAAACTGTGACAGCTTTATACTGCACCATTGCGGTGCAACGTCTCTTCCTTATAATTTCAAAAGCCTTCACAGCCTAGAAAGTTGATGTCTGTAAATTTCTTTATAATCAGTAGGTTCTGCTAGACTTGGGAGAATTATGTACATTAAAAGACCAATAGCAAAGAAACGTCCAAGGTCTTAAGTATTTTTACTTGTAATTGTCAACTATTTTTAGTAACGGATTAATTTTAAATGCATATTGTATCCATCGCATTTAATTTATACATTAAGTCAACCTTTCTTTTTACTTTAAACTTTTTATTAAAAACTATTATGGCCAAAGTAAAACTGAATAAGACTGTGGCATTTATTCAAATATTCATTCAGTACACATATTTCAAAACATGTACAGAATAAATTTATGCAATTTAACTTGTATATTCAAAAATGTTTAAAAATTTAAAATACCGATTTATGCTAGGAACATCAGGATGATCAAATATAGACCTGGCCTTCATGAGTGTTTACAGCATAGTGAAAGAAACAGATGAAAAGCTATAAAAATACTGTGATGAGTGCCTAGGAGAACATAACAGGGATATCCATATTTATCCATCAACTACAAGGTCCTGATACTTTTAATATACTTAGTTTTCATGCTACCTCAGACTGTGAAGTTTGTAAAACATAATGAACTGGAAACACTCAGGCAAACTGTAACTTTCCCAAAGATGTCGGCTGTAAACTGAAAGGACATTCAGTACATTTATCCTCTGCACTGTGGGATGGGAGAGGAGGTTGTAAGATTATAGAATATTACCTTATTACTTTATTTTTATCTTCTTTCAACACCTTAGAGCTGATAACATGTTTCCACATGTGTTATTCATTTCATTCCTGTAATTGTCCTCTAAAAGAGATACCACCTCATTTCTCATTTTCGAAATGAGGAAACAAAGTCTCATAAAGGTGAATAACCTGGCCACTATTACATATGCAAATACTTGCAATACCCAGATTTAAATCTAGCCCTTTCTTCTGTACTGATGCTGATTCTGTTAGTATGGAATGTCAGACTAGACTACCAGTTAATTCTTCCTTTATTTTATAAATGAAGAAACTCATATCTGGAAAAGATAAGTGATGTATTCAAGTGCACATTCTTGGATTTTAGAGAAAACACCTGCATTTAAGATAAGAAATATTGGGAGGAGTTATCTGGCCTGCTGACTCAGTAACTGGCTAGAACAATGCCTTAGAAAAACCACTGGATGGAGCATCAAAAGACTTGGGTTCTAGTTCTGCCATATTGTAAGATATTTGTAGAACCCTGGACACAATTGTTGTTTTTATAGGACCTCTATTAACTTCACTTGCTAGGAAAGGGGAAGAGGCACCAAGTGGTGATTGCTATTGTTTCCTGTAAGAGAGGATTGAAGAACTTTGCTCCAGGAGATCACAAATAGAGGGATGAATGAATATCTATGGCTCTCTGACATCTGCTATCCAAAAAGAGACCAGAATCCAGTAATAAAAAAGACAACTTTAAGAAATTTCTGGAACATTTTTACATCTCCATAATTGTCAGTTTTATTATCCAGGTCTCTTCTTCGGTAGATATTGGCAGTAAAATCATTATGTATAAAGGGAATACATTTGTTTTTCAAAGGCAGTAAGAAAATGGGGCTTTCTATAATTAGAAAATTTTGTAATCTGGTCCTTTTCTTAACTGTCCCCAGTCAATTCTCTTGATTTTACTGGTAATGTGTTGTCATAGTTTTCTAAGCCTGCTCTAACAGGCTTAGAAGGCTGTGAGGGATGATTTATTCTGGGCCTTTCATCTACCTCCCTGTGGTTTGCTAACAATTGCTGGTGTTCCTTGGCTTGTAAAGCATCCCTCTGCTTTCTGCCTTCATCCTCACATGGCATTCTCCCTGTGTGTGTATCTGTGCCTAAACTTCCCCTTTTTATAAGGACACTCATCATACGGGATTTGAGCCAACTCTAATGACCTCATCTGAACGTAACTAATTATATTTGTAATGATCCTATCTCCAAGTAAGGTAACATTCTAAGGCACTGGGGGTTAGGAATTCAATTTGTGAATTTTGAGGGGACACAAATCAACCCACGACATACCCACTTAGCTAAACAAATCACTCTACATGTATTTGACAAGTTTAACAGTCAGGGTTTCACCAGAGAAACGTAACAAGTAAGATGTGTTACATGCATGTGTGTGTGTAGATGTGGATGAGGGAGAGGGACAGGGGGAGAGGGAGGGAGAGGGTAGGAGACAGACAGGGTGAGAGATTGATTTATTGCAAAAAATTGTACTGTGATTGTGAGGTTTAAATAGGTAAACCCAAAGTCCACATGACAGGCCCCGTCAGAAAGGACAATTGGAAACTCTTGAGCAGGAGCTGATGTTTTAGCCCACAGGGGGCATTTCTCTTCCTCAGGGAAACCTCAGTTTTGTTCTTAAAGCATTTCAACTGATTGGAACAGGCCAACCTAGATTATCCAGGATAATCTGCTTATATAAAGCCAACTAACAGTAGACATTAATCAGATCTACCAAATACTTTGACAGCAATGCCTAGATTAACGTTTGATTGGGTAAGTGGGCACTACAGCCTGGCCATGTTGACACATAAAACTGACCATCGCAGTAAATAACCAGGAAGGGGCAATGATGCTACGGTATTATAGCTCAGCCCGAAAGAACTGGAGGAAACAATCTTGGGTACATGATGGAGTATTGGTGGGTTGACTGGCTCCTGTTTGAGGGTATTCATGCTACTTCGCCACAGCCCAGCACCGTTGGTGTAGCTCTCCTTTCTAACACTGCCTTATCACAACCTCCTTTTTTCTAGTGTATATCGTGGGCTAGAGCTTCATTCTTCCAATTCAATCTTGTGTTCTCTGAAGAAAAAAATGCCCAAAGCAATTTTCACCTCATCACACACTGGTAATCATTTTATTTTTCTGATTATGTTTCCCTCTCTCTTTCAGCCCTTTGGTAAATTACGCAGGGACCCTTTATTTTCATTCTCTCTTTTTCTGTCTCTCTGTGTGTCTATGCTAAGTGCCAGCTGTCATTGCTTGGCAGATAATTACCATTTTACAAACAGTATTTAGGGAAATGACATCAGTTTCTGAATGTAGGGCTGTCATGGCTTATTCATGGGGCTTTCCTCTGCTAACCACCTTCTCTATGTGCAGGCTGGGTGAATCAGTTGGGATTAAGGGGAGGGGAAAAGGGAAGACCCCTCTGCTCTAAGCTTTTGGAGAACAATTGCATCCCATTTGTCACTGTTAGTCTGACAACCCTCATTTCACTCCTCCTGAATTCCCCCTGCCATATTCTGCTTTTTGTGGATACATAAATGAATGCTTGCATGAGTTCAGTGGACTAGCTCCCTCGTTTGCAGTTTTTATGGCTTATGGAAGTGGGTGTATAGAAAGGCAGAAGCGGCTGGTTTCTGTCCTGGGTGATAGAATCAGTTGAGTGATGTAGGAGGTCTCTCTATTTTTTGATGTTCTTGATTATTCTGATGAGTGAGAAATATCCTAAAATATTATGAGGTACAAAGTATGTTCATTTAAAATTTCTTAAATTAGTTCAACAATCTACCTGCTAGCAATGTTGGTTAAAGATGTTGTTAAGGGCATAAGATCAAGTAGATAGAAACAGGCTAAGAAAATGAGAAAACACATTTATTAACTTTAGTTTGGGGATCAATTGGTATCATGAGAAAAGCACTAGATCTCAAGGCAGGTTATCTGTATTGTATTCTGGGCCTTTAGTTAAGAAAGCTAAGTCATTTGGCCTATCCAACCCTTAGTTTCCCACTGTAAAATAAAAATAATAATAACAAACAACAAACTTTCTATGGTCAGGCACTGTTCCAAGTACTTATGATGGGGCTATGTCCCCATAACTCACTGTGAGTTGAAAATACCATTAAGTCAAAAATGCATTTAATATACTAAAGGAACTCAGGAAATTTTACTCCTAAATATGACTCCTTGGCATAAAGGGTATTTTGAATTACAGGCCCTTTGAGATCAAAAAGTGTTGGAAGGAGCTTTCTCTCTATATGCATAAACCAGTATAGACAGATCAAAAGAACTATAGACTTCCCTTTCTCTCCCTGTTATCTCAATGTATTGCAGGAAAAAAGATCAAGAATGCAACCAGACCTGGCTCAAATCATTTAAAATATAATCCCTGTCTCTCAGGTTAATTTAACACTCAATCTGTTTCCTCCATCTATTCATCCTCCCTAGCAACCATTTATTGCCCCTAAACAAAATTGCCTATACTCTTCATATCCCCCTTCCCCTCCAAAAGGCATATGTAAAAATATCTGGATCCCATTGGGATACTGAGTAATCACGCTGTGATTCTCCCAATGCACATGGCAAATAAACCTTTATCTTATTAATCTGCCTTAATTGTGAGTTGGTCTTTCAGTGAACTTTTGGGGAAAGGGGAAGTTTCTCCTCACCCCCACAACACCTAACCTACCCAACATCACAACTTAGCCTAGACTACCTTAAAAGCGTTCACAACACTTACATTAGCCTACAGTTGGACAGAATCATCTGGCAACACGCCGGTTACTGCTGCCCAGCATTGCCAGAGAGTATCCTATCGCATGCTGCTAGTTTGGGAAAAGATCAAAATTCAAAGTACAATTTCTACTGAGTATATACTGTTTTGCACCATTGTATAGTTGAAAATCATATGTCATGCCATTGTAAGTCGGGGACCATCTGTACTTTATTTAGCTTAATTAACCTCTCAATAATCTTATGGATATAGTTTATTATACATACTTTACCAACAAGAAAATGGAGACGCAGAGAGGTTTAGCTACTTGTTTACTGCGTTAGATTTTAGGCAGTCTAGTTCTGGGGTCTAGGCTCTTGGCTACAGTAGGGGATGACTAGCTCAGTGTTTTCAAGAAGCATAAGGAAAGTAGGAAAGTTGGCGGGAGTGGTACAAGAGATCTTGCATATTAGTCATCTGACGAGACTTTAAAATTCTGCAGCACCCCTGTTTCTCCTGCCAGCATCTCTGTGATGCAGGTTCTTGTATTCTTCCCCGCGTGAAGTATCACCCGGAGGGGAGGGCTGTCGAATTTGAAGAAGCTTACTCCTGCCAGGTTGGTACCCATTGTATTAGAGGGTTCCTGGCCCTTCAGAGACCTAAGGAAAATGATTCTATTGCTGGCAGCAAATTGGACTGAATAGCTAATGCTTTGTAAAGTCGAATTACAATTTTTATTGAATCAGAGAAGTGATCTGAATGAACAAGTATTGTGAGTTCAAGCTTGTGGCAAGTCATTTGGTGCGTTTGTACAGTAGAAAATCATAGTAGTTTCTGACTCACTAATTGCCAATTTACCTAAAAAGATCTCTTTAATAAGAACAGTCCCTTAGTTCATAAAGCTGTAGCCCTGGTGGCCTGGTTCCTTCCTATCACAGCTGAAGATGTTTGTACCATTTTTAATTCTGCTGGAATTCCGTGTTTGCTTTCTTCTCCACCACAGCCTGGTCCTTTTTTCCTTCCTCTTTCCTTTTTCTTCTCGGTTACTTAATAACCAGGATTGCAAACAAGGTTAGACATGTTTCTGTCACTGAAGGTGGAACTGAGAATGAGCTTGATATAAAATAAATATGATACACTTGGCTTTAGAGTTTATGATTCTGAATTATGAACATTATACCTTGGTCACGTGATAGTAATCAGATTCTGTGGGTAGAACCGCACCCCCAAGGAAGCCTTTGATCTGGTGGACACAACACAGGCCCGTGGACCTGGGAGACTTCCTTCTGAATGCAGACTCTGCCAATTTTTGATCCTATACTCTCGACTAAGTCATTTACTGTCAACGTCTCTCATCCATAGCATGGAGCTAATAATTTCTGTGTGGTATTGTTATGACAAAAATGGATAATATGCATATGTTGGAGCTCAGTGGATAGTAACCATTATTATCAAATGTTCTCTTATAAAATTTTCAAATACTTCTATAGGGAACTATAGAGCCACATTCCAAATAAACAACTTCCACTCATGGTATTTGTAACAATCTTCTAAAAACTGGAAGTTATTTGTATGTTGTTACAAAATATTACCCTTTAATTTTCTGAATAAAAGATAAATGAAGCAAATAAATTTATCTTGCCTTAGCGAATGAGCTAAATATAATGATTCAGCATTTATATACATTCTACATAGAAACAATTCACATTTGACATTCTGGTGGCAATTTGGTGAAATAAGCCACATTAGACAGACACTCAAGGACACACGGATACATACACACACTATGCTCATACAAGACTGTCCCAGATCCTTCCATTTCTGACCTATCATAATGCAACCTTTTCCTCTTCTTGATCTGAAATTCTCATTTAACATCACTCTTCTTTCAGACCACAAAAGTAAAGAAAATGGTCCCACAACAAACAAGAAAACAAACACTGTTAAATATCTTTTGGCATGCAGAACCTAGAAGGACAGGGACAGCCCCAAAATAGATTTTTCTAGACTTTTGTCATTAGCATGTAAACAGGTGTAAGTTTATCAGATTAGCTAGTTGTATAGAGGTGTTGAAATGTGAGGCAGTAGACAACATAGGAATTGGGCATCGAAATACAAAGCATAAGCACAGAAGACAAACCTCCTCCTGCACACCTATGTCTGGGGTTGTGAGAGAGACCGTGAGCCCGAGCCTGGGCTTTAGACATTCGTTACCCACCGATTCAAATTTTTTCCTTGTAACTTTCATGATATTAATATATGACTCAATAACAAAAGGTCACAAAGTATTTTGGCTAAAAAGGTCCCTTGGATGAAACAGGGCATCCACATTCTTATGAAATGTTTATTGGGTGGATAGAATTTCTACATTAATGCTGTGACTGTAGGGGGAAAATGAGGTATACAAATAAAGTCATTATTTATTTACACTCCACTTCATTCCAGAGAAGATTTAGAGTAAAAACTAAGGTCATTATCTGATTATGCAAGCAAAAGCAACAAAAAAGTAAATAATCCAAGTTTTATAAAAAGAAGCTTTATATTTATGTGTATTTGCATGCATTATATACATGCACAAACATGTATATGTACATATTTGTATTCTAAAAATTTTAAGTTTGTATTGCATACTCTCAAGTTTAAAGAAATAGAATTGGCTAAAAAGGAACTGCTAATGAGATAATAAATTATCCTCTGCTATGATTTGAAGTAGATCAACTATGTAAAAAGCTGACAATGTTATGGTAGGACAGAGGTATGGGAGAAAATTTGTTCCTTTTTTCCTCTTCCTCTCAAGACCCGTAAACAAAGTGTCCTCACACTTTAGACCTGCACTGCCCAAAATGGTAGCTACTCACCACATGTGGCTACTGAGCTCTTGAAATGTGGCTAGTCCAGCTGAGGTGTACTATAAGTGTAAATGCATGCCTGATTCTGGAACTTGGTATGAAAAAGAAACTATCTCATTAATATTTTTATTCATTCTACATTAAAATAATATTTTATATAGTTAAATTAAGAAAAATGGGTTTATGAAAATTAATTTACCTGTTTGTGTTTACTTTTTTTAAAACATGGCTACTAGGATATTCAAAATTACATATGTGCCTCTCATTTGCTGCTTGCATTGTATTTGTTTTGGAGAGCATTGGACTAGACATGCAGGTCTACATGTGGAAGGGTTGTGAGCAAGTCAGGGAGTCGAAGAGGATCAGAGCATCCCTGCTGTGGATTTGGTCAGGGACAGGCTTCTAGTTTGGTGGGAGAATGAAAAGGGATTTCTTCACAGTTCTTACACTGATCTAATTAGCTACACTTCCGCCAGCTTCAGGGCCCATCATTAGTTTCATCAAGGGACTGGAAGGGATGATGTGGATGGAGCTTTGTTCCTTTCCTATTGCACTGGGCATATCCACAGAGGATAAAGGAAAGTCAGAAAATAATTCCACCTCCAGTTTCTGCTTCTTTCTTTGGGAGGATTTACTCTGCCTGAATATTATTTTATTTGTTTACTGTTATTGTCCTTTTCATCCTAAATAGGGGTTGCCCTTCCATTGGGTCAGTATCTCCTCAAAGAAATTGTGTCTGCTAAAAGGAGATAGTTCTCCTTTTGCCTTTGGAACCCAATTGCATTATTTAGTGAAGAAGCAAGATGCTTTATTTCCTGTACCAGATCTGCCCTCACATGCTGGCAAGGTCACTTAACCTCTCTCAGCCTCAGTTTCCTCATGTGTTCCAATCTCTAAAATTTGATGATTCTGTCAAGCACATTGGAGCAGTTTTGTGTTTATTCATAACTTCCTGACTGCCTTGTTCAGTGCAAGAACCTATACAAAAGTTTCCTGCCTACCTGTCTTCTGCTTATTCTGTATCTTAAAACCACAAAGACAGCAGGAATCTAATTCACTCAGAGCTTTTGTGGGTGAGGAAAACATGTCTAGTGGTCTCTTGTTTGTTCCCAATCCCCACTCTCCAAACTGGGCTTAAACTGGTTACTATGGTAACACAAGCCCTAGAAACTTGATATGTCTTCTTCAATACATCTTACTTTGAGATACCTATAAAAACAATATTTCTATGAGATGCTAGTATCCAATTCATTTTAATTTAAGGCTGATGCCAGTTAGAAAAGAAAGACTCATCAAAATAATATTTAAAATATATGAGTGTGCGTGAATATATATACACACACCCCCAAACCTTTAGGAATCAAGGCCCTAGATACAGTAAAGAGTAAGAAAGGAATGGCTATATTAGAGAGATACCTGCAGAGCTGTCAATCTGCAAATGTTTGGCAGTAGGAAATTTTCTTGGCAAAGAGAAAAATCTCTGAGATTTAAGATTCTATTGAAATTCACACTGCGAATGGCCATTCCCCACAAAGGCCCCTTAAGATGAGACCGTGAATGAACACAAGTCTCCCTAACTGGGCCAGTGCTGACAGCCTTGGCACCACTCTTCATATTCCAGCCTTCTCTCCTGTCAGCTGCTGAGCTGTGGGATCCTCAAAGGCCTGGAGGGAGGCAGGCAGAAGGTTTTCTCAGGGCCCTGTGAACTCCCGGCTGGGCTATAAGCTAAGATGTTCACTCAATCAGATTCCCTCTGTGTTTAAAAAAAGATCTGATTTCAAATTCACTTTAGGATTTAAAATCTATTATAAGTTCCATTTGGGTTCTTTGTACACCTGAAATTCCCTCCCTTTAATCACCTTCTACAAGTATTCAAGTGTGACTGATGGATTGACCAGCAAGATTGCTCTTTACAGCTAACACCACCTGAGAGTGGCTTGCTTTTATTGTTTTCCTCATCAACTCTCTATTTTTGGCTCTCATCTGATTCCCTTCACATGTCCTTTGACGTTAAATCTCTCGTTGGCCTTGATGTATGTCTTGATACTCCTTATTCTGTTGTTCAAAGTATATGTGAAAGCACTAGATTAGGAGCCCAGAGATCTGGGTTCTGTTTCTGGATTTTCTGGCATTCTCTACCCATGACCTTGAAAAGGAGTGCTTTGTTCTTCTCTCCCTCTGATCAGGACTTGGTAATATTAGTGTGATATAGTTTATTATATCAGATATGATAATTGGGCAGGATGAGGTCTTTGCAGAGAGCCCTCTCAGTTTGGGACTAGGAGATCTGGTTACTCTTGTTAGCCCCAAACCTAAATCCAGATATGAAGCAAAAAGAAGAGGACATGATAGCACCTGAGATAATATAAGAATGAGTATACAAACTTCACTACTACAACAATCAATATTAGGCATAAGATAGCATTATAAATGCAGATTATATATATAATAAATAATTTGTATAGCATTTATGTAGGATTATTTTACACATGTATCATCTTATTATTAATGCTTTGATAGTTATTATTTTAAAAATTGTTCAAAATACATATTTTAAAGCCTCTCACCTACCTGGGGCCAGAGTTCTCTCCATGAGGCTGAAGACCAGCAAGTATGATAATCCGTGTTCTCAGGGAAAGGTGGATGTTACAAGTATCAGGGATTTGTAGATCGCTAGTCAATTTCATGCAAATCTCTGAGCCATTCTCTATTACAGACTTATAAGCAACACTCTACAGCTAACATATCAGGAATTACATCCTTGGGAACAGATATGTTAAGACATAGGTTATAGATTATGTCAGATTATATCTGCAGCCCACCTAACAGTTGGGATTGGAAGATTGCCAGCTACGTCCCTTCATGAGAACATATTGAAGATACTCTAGAGACTTAATATTTTTTTTCTGCCATGCTTACCAGAGGGAAAGCAACATCCTGTTTGATATAAATGGTTCTGTTCAAAATCTCTTTCTTTTGAAATCATTTTGAAAGTATAGGACTTAAGTTTGTGTATATGGCAGACCTAATTATTTCCTTTTGCACTGTGATTGTTGAAGCATCTTATTTTTGAAACAGATATGTCTCTGAACAGTTGTTTCTAAAGTGAATTTTGTCAATTCTGTGTATGAAATATTATTTTTCCCATTATGTATCATTTAAATTAAGTTTAATTCATCAAACATTCTCTGAGAGTCTATTATATGCCCAGCACTGTGCTGAATGTATGGGCTTTGGAGATGAATAAAATGCAGCTGTTGCCTTCAAGAAGCTGGTAATCTAGCGAAAGAATCAGACCTCTCAGAAATTAATTCTGGCAGAATACTGTGCATGCTATAATGGTTGTAGGAAAAAATATTATAGAAGCAAAAAGCAGAGAGCAATTAATTCCACTTGGATGGGTCAGAGAAACCTTCACAGAAGTGAAATTGGAGCTGGGCTTTGAAGAATTTTGAAGGGTTTCTCCAAGAGTGAAGACTAGAAGAAGTGCAGTCCAGGCAAAAAGAACGCAGAGTAGAAGGACGAAAGGCGCAAAGACAAGTTGCAGAAAGTGTTCATAGATGAAACAAATAAAGGAGGAAAGAAAAAATAAAGAAAAAATGGAATAGAGAGAAAAAATAGAGAAAGAAAGAAGATAAAAGAAAAGAAAAAGTTCTGTGACTGCACCACAGAGGATTAGCAGAAGAGTGGAAAAGTAGTAAGTAGCCATATTTTGAGCATATTTGTCTGCGTCCTTTTTAGATTGTTTTTATGAACGTAACTCTGATGGCATGTAGAAAATGCACCAGAGGGAAGAGATTGAAACCAGAGAAACTAACTTGTATTAATAGATACAGTGTGAATCTGAACTAAGAGAATGCGGTGGGGATGCAGACAGGAGAAAGAAAGGCAAGAGATATTTTGGAAGCATTGTGGAGAGGACCTGGTGACTGGATTGGTGTGTAAAAGAGAGACAGGCAGGGAGTGAATTCTCCAAGATTTCCTGAATAACTGGGTGGATGACAGTGGTTTTCACAGAAATTTAAAGTACTGGAATATTCAGAGAGAAAAGACATTTAATTTAGCTATGGATATTTTTGGTTTCAGATGTTTATGAAACATCCAGGTAAGAGGTCCAGTAGGAAGGTGTAGACTTCATGAGAAAGGTCAGGGCCAGAGGCACAAATCTGAAAATCGTCAGCACACAGGTGGGAATTGCAACTCTGGTAGCAGATGGCATCACCAAGGATGACTTCTCATGGGGTAAAAAGAGATAAAGACTGCCAGAACTCTGGTGTATGCTGGTCTTAAAGAGTCAGGTAGAGGAAGAAGAGGCGGGAATATGAAGTAAAACAGGAATCAAACATATAGAAGAAAAGCTCAGAAAAAGTTTGATGATCATTGAAGCCAGTTAGGGAGAAGATATCACAAAACTAGAATGCAAAGGAAGTGGGGTTTGTTTTTTATTTTGTTGTATCAGCTTAGATAACCTAAGCAGTGCAGATTCAGGGGAGGGCAGTTACTCAGAGGCAGCCAGATCTGTTATCTATTTTTTAATCTACCACTTGTTGACCATGGGATCTTGGAAAATGGCATAACCTTTCTGAGCCTTGGTCCCCTCATCTATAAAGAAGGGTTTGTCATGGCAATGAGTTAGTTATGTGTATATATATATATGGTACCAGGAAAATGTGGCATACAGAGTAGGCAGTTTACCAATGATAGTTCCTTCTACTACCGGGCAAATAGCACAGATCATGGTGAGACACGGGTGAGGCTGAGCATCTCGGTCAGGAAATACTGCAGCAAGAATCCTGGTGAAGGAGGCTTAAGCTCTTGGGCCTTCAGGAAATGTCAGTGAGCTAGAAAGGCTGCCGCTTTTGTTCATGGA
The DNA here is from genome assembly GCA_963575035.1 of Avahi laniger. Taxonomy (NCBI): domain Eukaryota; kingdom Metazoa; phylum Chordata; class Mammalia; order Primates; family Indriidae; genus Avahi; species Avahi laniger. The sequence goes on from CAUYSK010082455.1 coordinate 17,865, forward strand.
TGTAGATGGTGTCCTGTGTGGTCAGTCTGTATCCCAGAGACTAGGATATTTATTTGTTGACCATGCGAGCCCGAGTGCATGGCTATGGCAGCACCTGTAGAAGGTGTTGAAATAAGACAAGTCAGCAGGTATGATTCAAACACTGAGAGCCTAGTACTGGGCTAGGTAATGGGGACACAGTGAAGTTAAGGCTAGATTCTGCCCTTGAAGAACTTAGGAGCTAGTGAGATAAAAAGTGTGCATAGAGATAACAACTAGAAAATTGCACCACACTCAAAATTTAGATATTATAGGGAATTAGGAATGTGGAGTAGGTGGATTAGATAGACTAAGGCTACCTTAGGCTTGAGAAAGCAGATTTCTAAAAGTTCAGAAGACACAAGAAAAGGTAGGTATATCTGTAACTCAGAGATACTAAAATGGGAAACCAAATGGGAGAGTCTAAAATTCATATTCTATCACTGTGATCACAAATTCCCAGTGAAGCAGAAAATGAAAACATAACAAAAAAAAATGGCAGATGATCCTCTCAAAGGCACTACCTCCAGTTTACCTGGCATCACTGTCCTTTTCCCTGGTACTAAGGAAAAGCTGCCTTAGGTCTTCCTCTCTACAAAGATTCAGAGGTGAGGCGCTGCCTATAGCTCTGAAGTGCACCTGAGTGGGTGCAGCAGAGGGAGAAGATTAGTGTGTCACAATGTACTGCATGGCACTTGGGAACAGGCAGGACATCACATAAAATGGGAAGAGGCCCCCTGGCATGCCAACGGGTGCTCAGGCCCACTGAAAGCAGAATGCCAGGCAAGCTACATCAAGCGTCTCCCGCAGCAGGTCATTCACAGGGTCCTGAGGTCACCTGAGGATAAATTTAGTCCCCATCCTATGACACAAATACCTGAGAGCCAAATACCCAGAATGTATGAGTTCTATGAGGATTAGCAAATTTAGGTACCGCCAGAGGGATGAAAATGGGGTGATGGAGCAGCGACAGTTTGAATCCTTGCTTCGCAACATGCCAATTTTACCTCTTTGGAAAAATCTGTCCACTTATTCAAGGTTCAGTTTCTTCATTATGCCTATTCTTATATAAGACGTCACCATCAGACTTATTTATGAAAGGATTCTATGAAATAAAATATTTGAAGGTGCCTAGCACAGATCCTGGCTTATGATGGTGCTTAATTAATTCATTGACTCTTTATCTGAAATATCTCTTCCAGGGTCTTGCTATGCTGACATTTGCTGTCAGTCTCATGTGTGCATCTAAATGCCAAGAATCTCAAATTTGAATCCCAAGCCTAGACTTTATTCTAAAGTCCAGATTTATATATCATGCTGTCTACTTAATATTGCTGCTGGGTTGTCTTAATACATACCTCAAACTTAAAATATCAAAACCTGAACTCCTATACTCCCAACCCGCCTCCAAACCTTCTCATTCCTTATGCCTTCCCATCTTAGTTGGTGGCAAATCCATCCTTCCACTTGTATAGCCCTAAAGTCTGAGGGTGACTGACTCCTTTCTTCCCCTCACACCCTACCTGTGAGAAAGTCCACCATATCTTGTGGCTCTTCCTTCAAATTATATACAGAATTTGGCCACCTCTCTCTACTTTTACTGCTACCACCTTTATCTGAGCTACTATGAACATCAGGCTGTAGCACTTCAAGGGCTTCCTAGCAGGGTTCTTGCTTTCACTCTTCGTGCTCTATAGTTATTCTCAACAGAGCAGCCAGAGTGATCCAATGAAACACGTAAGAATATGAATAAATTATTTTAAGTCATCATGCAAGCTCATAAATGTGTGCTCTACTCTCTCTTTTTTTTAAGTGAAGATCATCAGGAATAAGTGAACAAAGAGAGAGATGGAAAATCAAAGCAAGATGGCAGTGTAGGTGAGAAGATCTGAGGAAAGGGCAACATAATTACAATTGAATGCTGCATAAAATTAAGGGACATGAAGGCTAAGAAAGGATCACTAAATTTAGCTACTGTGAAGTTACCAGTGACATTGAAGAATGTAGTTTCAAAGGAGCAATGAAAAGATACCAAGTTTATGAAAGTTTACAGGGTTTGTGACCAGAAATGAAAAGAGAGCTATTGGTAAGTTATCTACTTTGGTCATAAAGGGAATGGCAGGGATGAAACGGTGGTACAAGCACACACTGAATGGCTGGATTGCCAATCTTCATTAAAACATGTGCCTTTGGATAAATGCTAGGAAGTCAGGATTCTCTAACTTTTGCTTGCTACCCAGAGCATTTTATCCCTGATTCATTCTGTTCTCTTTTTATGTTTTTAGGACTGTCTGTATGTGGTTCATTTTGTCCCAAAAGTTACCATGATTCCATTTTGTGTAGCCTATATATAGGTTGAGTGTCCCTTATCCAAAATGCTTGGCATCCAGAAGTGTTTCAGATTTGGAATTTATTCAAATTTTGAAATATTTGCATTATACTTAAATACCCCTAATACAAAAATCTGAAATCCAGACTTCCCCAATGATCAATTCCTTTGGAAATTCAAACTCAAAAGTTTGAATTTTGTAGCATTTCGACATTTGGATTTGAGGATTAGAAATACTCAATCTGTATTAGGTCCACCCACCATGCCTCACTCCGTCCCACCACTCAACACCTATAACTAGCCCAGGCACCCAAGACCTCAGCCCTTGTCCTGTGCCAATTAGATGGGGTTAAAGGTATTATTTATATTTTATCTTTTGAGATTAAGTGCAGCCTGCAGGCAGAAGGAAGTAGCTGGCAGAATCAGAGAGAATGCAGATGCAAAGGAGAAAGTTACTGGTAAAAGGTGACAGAGGAAGCAGGAGATGGGATCAGAAGCTTAAGTGGAAACTGAACATGTTTCCCGGGGAGAAATTCAGTGCATTTTAGCATTTGTGTTTGAGCTACTACAGGGAGGGTAGCTCATAATGACCATTTGGTCAAATCTCTAGGGTCCTCCCAGCCACCGAACACTTCTTCAGGACCATTCGCCCACTGCTTTGACTTCTTTCCTCTTTCACTTTGCCTCCTTCTTCCCGATTCCTGACTAAAGCCTGCCTGGCTGGCCCATGGCTCAGCTTGTTCTCATTGGAAGCAGGAGGTTACCAAAGTCCCAGATTCAGCAACACAGAGATTTCTTGTAGTTTCTGTTTGTCATGCCATTAGCGGCAGCTTCAAGCTGAGGTGAAGGCATTCCAGAGTCATTGTTCCTTTCCTAAAAAATATTTTAAACCTGGGCAGAGGTGGGATTATGATATCTTTTTCCCTACCTCCAAGCCGAAAACTCTTTTTCACATAAACTGAGCTTCAGACAAAGAAAACTAAACAACGAACAACAATACCTTCCCTTGGCTGCTACTCTTGGACCAATTTACTGCCAGGACATTATCTAAAGCATTTCGTGATTACCAAATACCTTTTAAGTTGAAAATCCTTTTTCATTTTTCTCTTCCTTCAAAGACTGCTTGTTGCTGCCAATATAATTTTATTCTGGACACACTTCTACAAAAGACACTTGAGCTCCCTCGTCTTCTCTTCTCAATGAGCACTTCCAGTAAATGCCATAATTAAAATGCACAAATTAGCTTCATCAGAAATCATCACATCTCAAGACTCAGGTTCAAAGGTGCCATGCTTTGAGAATTAGAAATTGTTTTTGTTACTGTTCTGCATTTCTCAATCATATTTTTGGTGTGAATTATATTTTACATCAAAATATAAGCCTCACCACATTGTAAGCAACTGTGAATGAGGTCAATTTTTTTTCTTTTTTTCGACATGCCCGTGATATTTTATGTATGGTAAATTTCCATTGATTGGATTGAATGCTTGTTTCACCCATAGGAAATATCTACTTCTCCTAGAAATCCCCTCAAGTTATTAGCTGTCCTATTGATAAAGTCTAGTGACCCTAGGCATGCAACTACTTATCTTTTCCCTGCCCTGCTGTACTTAAGTGGGTTCAGAAGCCTTATTAATGTCATTGACAAAAGGTGCCTCATATGACTAAGTTCTTCATTAGCTACGTGCAAGTGGACATTAGTTGCTATCTTTTGAGAGGCAATGCTATTGCCATGAAACCTCAGTGCATAATTGAATCAGTATGAACTCTCTACATTTGCTGAATTTATAGTTTCAGTTGTATGTTTGTGATAATACAGACATTCAGCTGTTGGAAATGCTGTAGACTGTTGATTTTGTTCTAGTAGTTGTGAGGTGGGCGATAACTGGCAGAGGCTCATTTTTCATCTTCTTTGTGAAAATGTAAAAGGGGAAGAATGATTTTATGAAGATATGCTATAGAATAAATGCAGGAAATATCAAAGGCAATTAAGGCAACAGGATATGTACAAGGTGTGGCAAGATGAAGAGTGGGAGATGGATGGAGATTTTGCAGAAATAGCCACAGAACTTTTAAGTTGAACCATGATGATTCAGATATGGTACATCTGGTGGTTAAGAGATTTTTCCTTTCATAAAATGCCCCAAATATCATAAATACTTAGACAAAATATAAAAGGTCTGTGAACAGTGTTTCTTTCATCTCATTAATTCAAAGCTCTAGTTGAAAATCTGTGACCATAGCATTAAAAAAATAATGTGTTTAGAAAATTAATACTGTAAACAACATTACTATAAAATTATTCAAGAAAAAGGTTTTTAAGGACTTCACCATATTCATAATATGGAAATTCAACTCCTGGTTATAAATAAGTCTTCCCTATACAGTAAACCAAATGCAAGCAAGATCTGTAATTTGAAAACATTTTGATACTCATTAGTTGAATTATTATGAGTTCTTATAGACCAAAGCTGCCTTTCATTTTTAAGGACATATCTAATTTAGACGTTTACTGATTTTGATAAGCTTCCCCTCCTGAGGTGCAATTCATGATTCTTAACTTTTTTTCCCATTATAATCAGCAACTTAATTATCAATTAATATTTATCAATTCCACTAATATCCATGTCATTGCCCATTTATTTACTAAGGAGAACTTGATATGGCTTATCATACTTAAAACTGATTTCAGAGTATTTACAGATATTAATTAAAGGCTCTTAATTGGTGTTGAGTGTTAAATCTTTCTATTTTTTTAAATGTGGTTTCCCTTGAAAGGAGTTGCATTTGTGGCTTTTCCCTAACCCGCTGGTATTTAAAAATAGGATATTAACTTTTAAAACGTTTACATATCTGTGTTATATTCAGTTATGCAACATCCACTCTCTCCTTCTTTCTATCTTTCTCTCTAGATAGATAGATAGATCTATAAAGATATACTCTAGGGCTCTTTTGCCAGATATCTAAATTTGGCATCTACCCAAAGAAAAAAAGACATTCTATAAAAAAGACATCTGCAATCAAATGTTTATAGCAGCGCAATTCACAACTGCAAAGATGTGAAAACAACCCAGGTGCCCATCAATCAATACGTGTGTGGATTAATACAATGTATACCATGGAGTTCTACTCAGTCATAAAAACAATGGTGATCTAGCACCTCTTGTATTATCCTGGATAGAGCTGGAGCCCCTTCTACTAAATGAAGTATCACAAGAATGGAAAAACAAGGACCACATGTACTCACCATCAAATTGATATTAAGTGATCAACACTTATGTGCACATATAGTAGTAACATTCATTGGGTGTTGGTCAGGTGGGAGGGGGGAGGAGGGGATGGGTATATTCACACCTAATGGATGCAGTCTGCACTGTCTGGGGGATGGACACACTTGAAGCTCTGATTCAGGTGGGGCAAAGGCAATAAATGTAATCTAAACATTTGTACCCCTGTAATATACTGGAATAAAAAAATAAATAAAAATATAACTTTAAATAAATTAGGCGATGTTCACAAAATAGTATACTATGCAGCAATGAGAATGATCTATAATTACATGCAGTAATATGAATAAATCATGCAGTATAATATTGAACAAAAGAAAAAAGTTTCCATTTATTTTAAGTTCATAAAAGACAAAATTAATCTGTGCTAATAGGATTCAGAAGAGGAGAATTATGACTGCAAGAAAATATGAGGGGGGGCTTCTGAGTGATGATAATGTTCTGTTTCCAGATCTGGTGCTATTTACATAGATTTGTTAAATTTGTGAGAATGCGTCAAGTGGTACAATTATCATCTTTGCACTTTTGTGCATATTATGCTTTAATAAAAACATTTAAAATATAATGTTAGTAGAAATATAAATATTTCTGCTCTTTCAGCCTCAGTCTGCTCCCTTAAAACTTTATTCAGAGGCCACTGGGAACCAGAAAAATAAGAAATAGAATACAGCTATTCAATGCCCCTTTTTTCATGTGTCTGGAGACTTGCTAGAGAAAATAGTTTACACATCTAATAGATGTTGTGAAGCAAAAATAGAAATGTATTCCAACTATCTCTTTTCTTGCTATCAAATCGTGATTATTTTGACCTCTCGCATCTGAAATGAGGTTATATCCCCTCAAATATGCATCTTTTCTATTAAAATATATTCACTAAGAAAAATGTAATTATCAGATTTAATTAATATTCCCTCATTACTTTTAAAGAATTGAGACAGTTCATTGGTTTGAAAAGAAAAAAAAATACCTTGAATAAATATAATTAATGTAGATATATATGCATAAGCCTATGATTTACTCTCATATCTCATATGCCTGTAACCTATTATATATCAAACTTGGTTTTGATCTAATTCCAGCCTTGGTTTAGTATTTGTTTTTAATTCCAAGCATCATAAATTATTCTTTTACATGACCACATTATTGAGTGCTCTTTACTTCGGGGAAAAGGCTGGGTTGGGCAGTTTAAAGACTAAAGTCTTTATTTAGAATTAGAGCAAGGACAATGGAGTAAATACTTGCCACACTACAAACTTCTAATGCATATCTCTGTACCTGTGTCCTGTCTCTGAAAGCACCTTTGAAGAAAGGCCTAGCTAAATTTGTTAAATAAGTGCAGTCAAACAGAGATTTACCAGTTGCTCTTGGTTGCTAACCTCCAATGTTACTTTAAGTCTCAAACAGGACACAGAATATCAAACAGATGATTTCCTACCGATTCTTCCCTCTTAGCTGTGCTAACTCAGGAGATGGTCCACTGCTCAGTTAGCTGAGGGAAGCTGCTTCCCAGCCAGATTTGCTCCCTACTCTAACTGCATGGTCTTTATTCAAGGCTCTACATATATTTTTCCCTATGCTTAAGGAGGATCAGGTAAGAAACCAAGAAATAGTCTGTAGTCATTAAATCTATCTATAATCACTACATGCAAAAAACCCACACCTAGGATCACTTCAAGATTTGGAATACCTTATTGTCTACGGTAGTGTGTTCATTTTGTTAATTGGTTGATTGTTTGGTTTTGCATAAAGTAATCTCAAAAAATAAAAATTACCAACAAATAATACAAGCAAAAATAAAATTATAAATAATTGTAAAATTATTATGTTTAAGTTAAATGGCAGTTATTTAGAAGCAATGGGGTCTATATCAGAATCATATTTCCAGATACAGACCTAAAATCTTATGAACACATGAAGATGTTCTGTTCTACAAAAAACATTTCTACTACTTTCAAATATATCGATATTGCTGGGGTATTTTTTTTTTCTATTTTATTTGTTATTAAATTTTAGCCATTTTCCTAATAGAAACAAATAAATATCCATAAGACACATAACAGCTTGATTTCACAAATTGCAGATGTTGAGGTCAATCCTTTGTCTTAAACTTTCAGTCATTCAATGATCTTGCATTTATAAAAGTCTATAGCTGTGAACAATGCAAAATTCTAACAGAATGTAAGTATTTTCTTTTATGCAAGTGAATCTTCATCCCGTTTGAATCAACTAACTATATTATCATTATCTGAAATAAAAGCAAAAGTGAAAAAAATCAAAGGAGCGAAAGACAATTGTTTATGAAATTATTTTATTGCTTCCTTGCCAGTTTATTATCTAGGCCAGCCTCAGAAAGGATTTTAAAGTTAAGTCCAGCCTCCTTAAGGTCATATTCTTCTGTAATTATACAGCCTACACTCTTGATTGTAGGTTGACTCTCACTTATTAAGAAATAGGCATACCTCATGTTTCCAACATGTCTTGATTCATAAAGCTACTATATGGTATGAGAAGTTAATAAAGAATACATGTGCCAATTAAAAAATAAAATTAAAAAAACTTAAAAAAAATAAACATGATAGCTATTAATGTGCTACCTCAAAACATCTCCCTAATGTGTATCTTAATGTGGTTTAATGATTCCAATGATTTAAAGAAGTTAACTTTTTAAAAAGTTTTAGGTATCATAGTGCCTAATAGGAGAATATTTTTAATACAGAGACCTTTTCAGACAACTCAGATCGCAGCATGTAGATAGCTGGTTTCTGCCAATGGCTAGAGCCAATCCAGTTTATTAAAAATGTAATCCTCGTTCCATTCATCATCATTAACTCCAGCAATTGGCCAGCATATTTAAATGAAGCAAATTTTGAAGATTTAGGAAGCAACTAGCAGTTCTTTAAGATGTTAAGAATAATATTCATAGTTAAAGAAAATTTGTGTCAACCCAATTTAAAGAGAATAAAAGTGTCATTAATTACATCATTTTATATAAAGTATTTTGTGTCATCTCCAACCCAAAGACTTGCAGTGGCTTAAATGGAGAAAATAAATTAAGATTTATCATCAGTAAATGAAAGCATTATCTCAATCACTTAAATGAGTTCTTCATACAAATTGAGATTTCAATGAGACTCCATTTTTTAAAAACGAATAGAAAATAGACTTTTTAAGTATTCCCCTTTGAAATGTTTTTGACATGTAATCTGGATGAACTGTTTGCTGCACTGATACGTGTATGTGAAGAGTGGCATGTATTTCACATGTTTATTTCTTTGAGATTTCATTTTGACTTTCTCTTTTATGCTCTGGTTAATGAGTACTTAAAATAAAGTGGTACCCATTTTGCTTTATTACTTTAATTCCTTTAAAAGTGAGTTCTATACCTTCTCTATTTCCAATTCAAAGACAGCATAGAGTCTTCATAAACTTCAAATGTATTTGGGTAGCTAATAAATTTAATGATCTCATCAACTTAAAAAATAGCAAGTAAAAGTAAGTGATCTTGAGAATAATTAACAGGGCAATGATGGGAGACGAGAGAATTACACAGACTAGATGGCAGTACCCTTTTTTTCTGTCAAAATTTTCATTGTAAAAATGTAATCATTATATTTGCCTGTTAGACACAGCTTAAAATGAACTCTCCCTGTACAGTATCATTTATCTTAGCTGATGAAAATAATTTATAACTACCATTACTCTATCTGTCCTCTTTATATTTCAGTAAAGTAGAAAACCAATGTTTGCAGCTAGAGTTTGCATAGAGAGAAACTAGAGTCAAAGATTGGTGCATAGCACTTTAGTGAGGGCCAGGGAATAATTAACATGGGAGCAATAGTACGTCCTTAAATGAGATCAACAGTGAACCTAAAGATGCAATTTTATCTTTGTACAAATATCTATGGTTTATTCCAAAATATGATAATATGATAAATTAGAAAGTATATGTATATTATTTATCTAATGCATTATTATTCTCAGCATATTCTTACCGTAAGTCTTCAGTGATATACTAAGAGTGGGAGCTTGGGAGTTTCTTCCTCTGAGAATAGTATTTTATCACTGGCTTTGTTTAGAATTGCCAAGTGCATGATTATAATAAAAAGTTGACCAACTTTTAGTTAATTTCATTATTTTTTTAAACTTCTTTACAAATAACCCCTTTATTACCTGTGCCTGCGGCGAGGGATCTCCCTCTGTAGCTTGGCCCATCATGGACAGAGGTCCCATGTGAGCCTATGAGAAAGGTGATATCTGTATTTTACAGATGATAGCACGAAGGTAGAAAATGTTAATTTTCACAACATCTTGTAACTTGTAAATGGTAAAAGCAAACGATTTCATTTCAGACCCTACTCCTAAGTGCTACATTCTGCTGTCTACATAAATGTATGAATTCACACTAGGTTGTAGCTTACTCAGCTAGTATTAGTCTTATTTTCCATTTTTCTTCTGAATTGACATTATTTTATAATTATAGCCAGATGTCAAAGGGAAATTACAAATCATAGTACATTAAGTTGATTCATTCTGTTTAGCTGATGCTCTTATCTTATGATACATTTTTTTACATCAGTTAATGAGATCCCTAATACCTTTTCATAGACTTGTGTTTTCTATCACCAATTCATTAGTACAGTAAGTTACGTAGGGTATATTCTGTATCAGAGTCACATAATCAAGCTCTTTTGTCAGATGAGGTCAGATTGTCTTACAGTTTGAAGTCAACCCCAACAAATATTTCTGTGGTACCAACAAGAAGGCGTTTTATTGGGGAGAGAACTGCCATTAACTTGTAAGGGTTGTCAACTTGTCTTACAAATTGGGCTTCAGGGTACGTACAGGGGAAGGAAAATGGTTTGTTTGAGCTTTTGGTACGCAGTAATTACACAGGTGTATTCACCTATAATCTGAGTCTTTTCATTACTTGTGCAGACATTACTGCAAGTGAAGGGACTATTGCTGAGGAGGTTTTGTGACAGGCTCAGTTTAGTGAGGCATAAATCTGATACTGGAGCAATTATCTTAGATTCATGTACAGTAAAGGAAAGGCAGGAGTTTAAGAATTGTCATTTCCCATTATAAACTTGGTTTCTGTCAAATTGTATGTCTGCTACCATGTACCGGTTTAGATCATTTCAGCTGCTATTTTGATGGTTTCATTATCATCGTCGTCATCGTCAATGCCATTAATATCCTTTCTACATGCTTTAAACTGGTTTCTAATTTTTCTAATATTAGGAGATATCTTAAAACATCTTAATAGTCTAAAATTAAAAAATATATATGCTTTACATAAAAGATTTAAGTTCCTGGTCTAATCGGTTATGTGGGTAGTGAGGTGGTAAAAATGTGTGAGAAATTGCTATTCAAATAAATATTAATTCATGCATTTAACATTTATTGAGCACTTCCTGTGAACCAATAATATATTAGGTATTACAGATATAAAGTCAAAGCGAGAATCTTTTCACAGAGCTCACAGAGAGTGAAGTAGGGAGCAAATAGCAGGCAGAAATTTAATATGGCATTGTAAGTGCTATGAATAGGAGCAAAGAGCAGAAAGTTTCCTGGACACTAAGGCAATGAATTCAAAGTGTCTTGGGTTATCTTTTGATGTTGTGACCATGGGAGAAGAAAAAAGTTGATTCACATTTGTCCATTTGGTATGTTCTCGTGGTTTTCTTGCTGCAAAGGGCAGAGTACAAGATCCTTATAGCCTTACCTACAATTACATCTACGGCTTAGGTGAGCATGGAAACTTCTACTGATGCACTCAAAATCATTCAAGGTAATGAACTTACCTGCTTTCAGTTGTTTACAAGCTGAATCCTGGCAGAGAACAGGATAACAGTACAGTGGAGTTGTAACAGGAACAGCAAAGGAGAGAGGAGGCAATGGTAGTATCAAGTGGTCTGGCAATGCCACAGCATATGGAAGAGCAGACACTGTCCAGTATGGTTAGTTTCTACAGCCATGTTTCTTTTCTTCTCTGCAGAAAAAGAGGCTAGGACCTTTGGCTATAGCAACCTATGAGTTGAGAAACTCAGAGCCTTTGAATTTCACATGTGTAACACTGGATAGTATTCACTTCTTTTTCTTTTTTCTTTCCCTGGATGATATGTGTTTCTTGTCTTCTGATAATACTTAAAATCATCTTTACCTGTGGGGTACAAAATACAGAACACTCGGAGCCAGAGGTCTGGGACCATTACAGGTTGTCATCGTTGCTGTCCTAAGCACTTTTTATTACTGACAGTGTGTTTCTCCTTTCAAATTTTATCCCATCAGCAGGGCTTGTCCTGGGATTGCCCATGGTGAAGACTATTTGTATAGCCCATTTCTACTCCAATATTAAGACTTTGGCACAGAAATCAACCCTATAAAAGCATATTATTTTAATGATTAGAATCTTAGCTAATTTTAAATATCTAAATATGTTTTTTTTAATACCTTGAATGGTCCAGAGTTGGGTTTTGATTGTCTATTGTCTGTTTTTTAAAGCATTTGTACCCAGTTTATATCTTTTCCAGACTTTATAGGAAACTTTTCCTTCTGTTTCTTTACTACCACTATAATAAAAGAGATAAGAAAAATGAGATTTCATCCTGGCCCTCGATGCCAAACATAATCAGTTTCTAAAATGATCCAGATGTTCTAATGATGTTTCACTGTCCATTTTCACTTGGATTATAAGCATAGATCAGATTTTACGCCTCCAACCGATGTTTCATTACCTTGCTTTAACTTAAATTTCTTGACATTTCATTATATGAAGTATTATTTCTTTTGTCACCACAGTTTCATTTCACAGCATTGGGATTCTAAACAACTAGCAGAAAGGAGATATATCACCTTGAAAGTAGGCCATAAATAGGTTTGCGTTCATGGTGAACTATTATAAAAAGCAATTGTATAGATATATGGCCAATACTGCTATAGTCATAGTGTGGGCAGTCCTCCTAATCTTCAATTTGAAATGATTTTTTTCTTTTCTTAATCCTAAGTCTGCTGATATTAGTTTCATATAATATCTTTCTTCCTAATACTGAGCATTGATTTTCTTCCATTTTTAATTGAATGCTAAGTCAACGTCATTTTGCAGCAGGTGATATATATCCCACATAGAAGATTTGCATGTTATGTATCTGGTGGATGTTACTGCTTTGGCCATGTGGCTGTTACAGAGATGTAGTCATTCATAGGCTACCATTAGAGAATGTCTTGTGAATTAACCAGGGATTTCAGAGTCAGAAACCGCACAGTGACTCCAAAAATACAGGTCACTTCAGACTACGACATGAACATATTGCAAAGTGAGATGAATTTCCTTCTTTTTTTCCCAGCCACTACTGAATATCGATTTCTTCACCCTGTAGCTCTTACCTATATCCTCTGATTTCCCCACAGCTTCTAATAACCTCCGATGTTAAAGTTGGGGGGAAGTACATTTGTATTTATGTGAGGATGCATGTGCCTAAATGTGTTACATAGAAATATGTAGAGTTTTAATACTTATAGTAATACTCATGGAGGCATTTGCATATTCCTTGCTACAGTCTCTGGTAAACACTCTGGCTTACTTCAAACTTAGCTGATGTAGCTCAGTGTGCCTTATCATGTTTTAAGAATCTCAGCAGATCATTGGGACATATTTGTTTAAATTGTTTTCTTTCTAGAGGGACTGATGTATAATTCTTTTTGGCCATTCCATCTGATGCCATTCTTTCAAATTATCCCAGTAGCACTCATTGGGTCAATGTAGGCCCATGGATGAGTGCTGGAAAATAATTGTAATTTTACCATATTCTCCTAACACTGTACACCCTCAGGCCAAGTGGTAAAATACCACCTCCGCCAGCCCCAACATCCATCATTGTAATGAGCTACAAAATCAATCTGTAATTGACAAAAGCATTTTTAATCAAAGTATGAGGCATTTAGAGTCTCCAGATACTGCCTTTTTGTCTTACGTCAGTATTTACCTTACAACAGGATGGGAGATACTTTATTTTGTTCAAGAGCATGAGTTATTTCTAAAAAGGAACAAAGATATATTTTTCAGAAACTCTTCTCATACTCACCTCTCTCTCCCCCCAGCAAAAGTAAGATGGCATAACCTTTGAGTTCTATCAAAAAACATAAAATCAGGAACACATGCTTTACTATTTTAGGGGAAAGAAGGGTTTTGCTTTTGTGAATGATTCTGCTGATGCTTTCTACCAGTTGCCTCTTTAACCAAATCCTACTTTTTGGCTTAAACTACCACCATATATGCAGAAACTATAATTCAAAAGGCTACTGTTCTTTGTCCCCACCTCCTAACTGTGAAGATCTGTTTTTAGGAATTTGTAGACACCACATAACAGTTCTCTTAGTAGTACTATTTTTTCTTGGTCAAGTTAAATTCCCCAAAGCATAATGGTATGTGGACATTTTAGATAACTACCCTTGAAAATTTTAATATGTTTTCAAGTAATGGTAATTATAGCCAAAAGCAACATATTTATGGGTACATGCAATGATTTTCTGGGCATGAGTTCTTATGTTTTTACAGAATGTGTTCCAAATATTTAGTATCAACTCTTCAGTTTGGGGACCACATTAGTATCATCTGTTGGAAAGCAAGGTTCTTGGATACTGAGCCATGTATAGCATCTCCTGGATACCTTGGCCTTGGTATTTATAAATGTAAGAGAAGCGACTCACTATCTGGCACAGGGAATAGAGTATTTTCAAGGAAAATTATCCAGAGGTTGCAAGAATAACTAAGCTACAGTTTGTATAGTCTGATGTTCTCATGTGTGACTTTTATGGTTAAGTGCGCGTGCGTGTGTGTGTGTGTGTGTGTGTGTTTGCTAAGTCTGAGCTGACTTTGCATATATCAACTTAAAATTTCGCATATCTTATTTAAATGATTTTAACATTTCTAGACTCTTCTGTTATTGACTATTTCAAATATTTCTTTACATTTGTTCAGACTATGTTACCTCTATGTAAAGTAATGAATATTGCTGATGCAATATTTTAGGAGTACTTACTCAAAACCAAGCACTATGCTCAGTACATTATGTCTATCATCACTTATAATTTTCTCAGTAATCTATGAGTTATATTCTACTATGGCTCCCACTTTATAGGTGTAGAAATTGAGTGTTAGAGAAGTAATATAATTTGTCCAAAGTCACATAGCTTATAAGTAGTAGAAATATGATTGAACACAGGCCATCTGATTCCAAGCCCAAACTCTTCCCTCCTACATTGATGGAGGACTAACACATGTATTAGCTCTTATTACTCACAGCATTACACATTTTTACTGGTTTCAAGCAATCCCATTCTCAGTTGCACATTTTCTTAATGTTTATCAATGGAAACACTACTCATTCTAGTTAAACTTATTTATTAGGATATCAATAAATAAACAATTTTACAGCCTTGGTTTTAGTTGGGTTTTGCAATCAAGCAAGTAAATATTAATTATTAAAATTGAAACTATGTTGCCAATGCAAGTATACTAATGGTGCTACTTTGAATCTCTTGATGATTTTACCTGGAAGAGAAATCACATTAAAGAAAAATCACATTAGATCAATAAAGCTTAACATTTCCTTGGAAAGATAAGCAGTTAAAGGGGGATAAATATGAGAGCAGAGATGCAGTAAAAAATATTCTTACTTGATAGCTCACCCTTAACTTGTGTGGGGGCAGTTTGGAAGCTTATATTACATAACACCTTGTTCTCACATAGCCATTGCTTATTAGTAGATGACTGTTATTTTTTTTTTAAATATGCTATTTTAACTAATCTGTCTTATAAGTACAGCATGGGCAATTCACACATAGTTACCTACACTTAAAAATTCCTAACTCCTAAACATTCACCATAGTAACAGGTACCACTTTCTCACATTGGTGAAAACTTATTTATTTAGACATTGTATTTAAGAGCAAAAATATGCCTCTATAGCATTTGATGTATATTTGGAAATGTATTGATTGACCCAAATACATATACATTGCTAATTAGTATTTTAAAGACTAGATTTTTTTTTTTTTTTAAGACAAAGTCTCACTGTGTTACCCAGGCTAGAGTGCCATGGCGTCGGCCTAGCTCACAACAACCTCAAACTCCTGGGCTCAAGCGATCCTCCTGCCTCAGCCTCCCAAGCAGCTGGGGCTACAGGCATGGACCACCTGGCTAATTTTTTCTATATATTTTTAGTTGTCCGATTAATTTCTTTCTAATTTTAGTAGAGACGGAGTCTCGCTCTTGCTCAGGCTGGTTTTGAACTCCTGAGCTCAAACAATCCGCCCGCCTCGGCCACCCAGAGGGCTAGGATTACAGGTGTGAGCCACTGCGCCCGGCCTAAAGACTAGATTTTTTAAGACATAAATTGACATTGAAGTTGTTTATTCTCCTTATGAGCTTATAATTGGAGAACTTTCCATATTTATAGTTGATAGCATCAAACCATAGAATCTTACTTTTTTCAAACATATTTTAAACACAGTAGTCTTTTGTTCACCTGAAAATCTGCCTTGAGCCTCTTTTAAAAAATATATGATTTAGAAGCGTATTCTTATTTTCCATTTCTAGTTATGTCATTATAAAATATGTTTGAATTATTAAATGCCCTTCATTTTATAAATGCTTTGTAATACATATTAATTTTGCAAATACAATCAAAATAATATTCTTACCCTTTAATCATTCTTTGTATCATCCAGTTTCATAACTGCCTAGTTAATTTTTAAATGATTACAAATGTATATCAATATAAATTTTTATGAAATTAAATATAATTATTAATGGTAGTGAATACAATTCATATAGCCGCTATGATAGTCTAGGTCCAAACTCTTCCTTAATCTCCCTAATAGGCATGCCTAGCTGTTGCACAGATGGATATATAAAATGATACAGAAAGGGAAAAATCTATATTTTCATTCCAGTAGAGGTAAGTAGTATTGTCCCTATCTAAAACCATTATTGGAATTGACAGGAGCTAGAATTCTTGGCCACCTATTGACCTGAACTAGACTCTCCTTAATGACATTCACTTCAGAATAACAATAAGAGTAAAGGGCACAGGCCTCTGTTGTCAGTTCCAATGGAGCCTGTACTAACTGGGATACACATTATTCTTCTCTGTTAATATTCATCAGAATTGGTGTGGTACATTATGGTTCCCAGCACCTTTGGCTGCTAATAAATTGACCGCAACTCCTCTGGGAATTAGTGAATGTATCACAATCGTCTCTCAATTATTCCAGTTGATGGAGTGAAGATCTGTAAGCAAATGAAAGTACAAGATGTTAAAAATCCTTACATAGGTTTGTATTTCTCTCATATCTTCTCTCTCTTTTTTCAACTGTCCACTGCCATTTCTGGGAACAGTTTGCAGTCAAACTGATAAAATTGATTTCAAAGAAACTATGGAATATAGATGTGGAATAAAGTTCATTAGTCCTATGGCCCAGGCCCAGCCACACTACTCACACAGTTTTTGGAAAAATACAGTTTTCTTGGGCCTTATCTCTAATACTTACAAAAGGGATAAAATTGTTTCTCATGTAAGTTTCAGAGCTATGTTGGAACAGCAAAGACAGTACAAGTACATAAAACAAACTCTTCAGACATGTCAGGGACCTTGGAGACTGTTTTAGGTTAACAGTGAATCAAATATGTTATGTCATTATTTTACAATTTTTATTGCCATGCATTTTTAATGAGTGGGATTCTGTACAACACAAAAGCATTAGCTGAGATGATCTTATGTTTCACAATCTATGGTCTCTGTACCAAATCTCTCCTACGTTCCACTCTGGGATCTTCTTGTGCCATCCTCCTAGTAGGGTGCTATTGTAAAAAGAACATTGATTTGGCATTTGTAAGATCTGGGTTCTCTGCTGGTTTGAATTACCAACTAGCTATATGTTTTTTGGCAATGTCTCTATTTCTTTAGGTCTCAACTTCTCCGTTTACATAATTTGAAAGTTGAATTAAATGTAGTTTTGGTATTTTCAACACAAGGACTTTTTTTATGGTCTATTCCCATGGACTTTTTTTTAAAATAAATATTTGGTCTATCAAAATCAATAAATTTTCCCATTTTTATTAATTAAGGATGTTTTTAATATAAATATATATTTTATTTATTAAAAGAGTAAAAAACAACAGAAAGACCACAAAGAGTTAGTTATTCAATAAAATAGTTATTTTGATGATCTATCAAGAGCTTAGGTTTGGGATGGGGAACCTGCGGCCTTCTGGATCCTTTAGTGCAGCGTTATAAAGGTATTTGTTCCGTGAAGTTTCCATTCGGTCGAGGGGCTGCACTTGGGGATCTGGAGGGCCGCATGTGCCCTCGAGGCTTAGTTCCCTTTAAAATATTAGAAATAGATTCTGATCACCTTCACTACTCTGGGAGGACCTTGAAAAGACAAGAATCAGTAAAAACTACGAACCTCTGAACTAGACTATCTTTAAGGCCCCATCTAGTTCAAACACCCTGTGATTGCAAGTACTAAACCTTAGTTATCCGCCTTGTATTTTGGGTCTAAGCTAGGTTTTGCTTGCTGGTCGAGTGACCAGAGGTTGACATTTTGATGTTCTGACCTAAGCTCCATAAAGTCAGCAATCTTCCAGTTCAGTAACGAACTGTTCCTATGCATTTTAGAATCTAGGATTAATTCATCCTACTAGTAATATAATAAAAGACACTATGGCCAATGGTGAAATTAAATAGTCGAATAGGTTGGGTGGAAATAAGTCCAAATCAAGCTCAAAGATACTTTCTGTGACGACTATTACTGTCATTGGAAAATGTTCTTTAAAAACAAAAGTTTAGGAATAAGTGTTTAAACTGATAAAGTCTTCCTGGCAAGACAGTAGAGGAAAACAAGCATTAAAATGTTACCGCTTTCACTCTAATGCGAACTGTCTCAGCTTTGGTTTGCCTAAGTTAAACAGTGGATGAACTTTTTTTAGTTGTAGGGCCAAGAAATGCTGTAATCTCACCCCTTCAGACCTCATCAATCTTATCTGCCTTTATCTTCCTTACACATTGGATTCTCAGGCCAAACTAAATAGCTTTTTGTTCCTCAAAAGTGCTAAGGGCCTTGCCTCAGTGCCTTCCCTCACAGTTTCCTGTACCTAGAGATAACTCCATCTCCAAATTCAACCATGCTCAAAAGTGAGTTTCCCCATGAAGCCTACATTTCATCCCACAGCACAGTATTGCACCATATCGTAGCATGTTCTGAACTCAGCGCTTTCTCGTAATGCTCCTTCACTCATTCCCGTTGACTTTTTACTTAGGTTCTAAGTGTGCTGCCTCTGCTTTCTCTCTCCTATCAGGCTTCAGTCTCCGTTAGCATGAAAACTACACCATAATCATCTTCAAATTATTACAGTAGCACCTGGTGCTTATGAGTCATATGATTCGTACTTGTTGAGTGGCTACGTTATTCAACCAAGAAGTTAAGGAGTTAGCTGGTAACGGTTAGAAGGATTTAGAAAAGAATCACTCCAGAACTATGTGTGTACTTATTTTATTTTTTTCTGGTGATAATTAAAGAAGACCCATCAATTTTCCTTCTTGTTAATCCTATTCCCCACTTGAGCAGTTTTGTTAACAAGAATTTGCCAACAAAGCAACAGAGCAAATTCAAGAGATTAAGAAAAAACACACCAGATTTATAGCACTTGAAGAAAAAAAAGATGTTGATATCATTTATCTTCTAGATGCTGGTTCTACTTGCCAATTTGATATAAGGACAAGTTTCTCCATCCTATACTAACACATCACATTATTTTCTTTGTAAATTAAAGAAGAAAGGGAAGAAGATAGTTTGTACTTAAGACAATTTTGGAAACATGGTAACAAATTCACAGTTACAGTCCATGGAGATAACGCCAAGCACATAGGCAGCTGAAAGGCCATGTAGGGTAGGCTATTGTGACATTTTTTTTCTATCTGAACAGGTTCCATTTTTTTTCCTTTTTATTATTAGAAAGTGTTCATACAAGCAGTTTTAAAATCATCTTAATGAAGTAAAGCCTACAAAAATACAATATCTCATTTAAGAAAGTAATAAAATCACTATCAATCAATTTTTTAGATCCCTGAGATGTGTGGAAACAAGAGACAATAAAATTTCATTACATTATCAGTCTGGCTCCTCCATAACTTATTAAAGGAATATTATTTTTCTCACCGTGCTTTTCCGTTAGTCACTGAAGGTTGGCCTTGTGCTCAAGAACATGCTCAAAAATTTTCAAAGAGCAAGAAAAAAACAGGCCCAACCACCCCTGCTACTGTTTGCTCAGATTGAACTGCTCTCCGCCAGCTGCTTTTATTCTGTCTCAGACTGACCTAGCATGATCAGTACTACCAGGTTTAGTAGGGCAGTGGCTAGAAGTATGGGTTCTGGAGTCAGAGAACCTGGGTTCATGTCCGATCTCCACCCATTACAAGCTACTAATGATAAGTATCTGAACGCTTTAAAACCTTAGGGTTTCAGCTCTACAGTGCAGCTACAAATAGCATCTGCCCTGAGGGAGGCTTTGAGGATT
The DNA here is from genome assembly GCA_963575035.1 of Avahi laniger. Taxonomy (NCBI): domain Eukaryota; kingdom Metazoa; phylum Chordata; class Mammalia; order Primates; family Indriidae; genus Avahi; species Avahi laniger. The sequence goes on from CAUYSK010082455.1 coordinate 38,080, forward strand.
AAATGAGATGATATATGAAAAGTGCTAACCACAGTGGTTGGCAAGTGATCACTATTAGAATAAGGTGCAGCTACTTGTGCTGTTTGTCTCCTCCAATTTCTGCATGGTGAATATGTATACGTTAGTGCTCCCAGATACTTGTGGCAAGTGGCATGCATATTATCTATCTTTCTTCCGTCTAGTGTAGTCTCTTCCTCTCCTATTGATGCCTCTCTTCTTATGATTTGAGCAGTAGTTTCTATATTGCATTCTCATTGCCTTTTCAGTCCCTGTTACTACTGAAATAAGTCTTCATTGTCATTGCTCCTTGTTTGAAGAAACATTTGATTGGCCTATTCCCCCCGAGGCTGGAGCCAGTCCCTTTTTCCTCTGCAGTCCCCAGGCAACTCGGGACTGCAGCAGAAGTCATCTGTAGAAGTGTTTCTACAGATGGAAGATTGTGGAGAACTCACTGGCACAAAGGGTGGGTGAAGCTGAGTGGAAGGAAGGAAGAAGCAATGCGGGAAAGGTGGACAATGGAGCAGCAAACCATGAGAGAGCTGGAAGGAGTGAGTGAGAGCACAGACGATGAAGAGACATCACAATATGAGGGAAGATGCAGGAATTCTCGAGCAAAACCCGGAGAAGCTTTGCTCCAAGGTAGTGATATAGAAGCTGAAAGGAGGAGAAAATATGAGAAGAACATTTCAGAAAATTACTAAATAGACAAATTTGAAGGCTACGGAACATAACAGAGGAAAAATAATATGAAGCTAGATGTAATCATAAAATAAATGAGACGGGGAAAGTTAAAGATAAATCAAAATTTTCCATCTCAAGATATTACACTCCATCAGCTTTCTATCAGATGCACAGTCTGAAAATGTCCTATGAGGACTAAGATGATTTTGACATGGCTATAAGGATACTAGTGGCAAAGGAAGAATTTTTCTTTTTCGGAGTTTCTGTAGGTAAAAATATTAGCATAGTTTCAATTAGCATATTAAGAAAATATCAATGGAATATTAAGGAAAACATATGGACTTTTAGGAGTGAATAATCTGAAAATAGCAAATGCTTTTTATATTGTGAATGAAACAGGTTAAGTGTTCTGAGATATTTCAGAAAATGATCAACATACAACCACAATGGGCAACAGGATAGAACCTAGAGCAGCAGTCCCCAGCATTTTTGGCACCAGGGACCGGTTTCATGGAAGACAATTTTTCCATGGACCAGGGGTCAGGGGGATTGTTTTGCGATGATCCAAGCTCATTACATTTATTGTGAAGCCAAACCTCTCTGCTAATGATAATCTGTATTGGTAGCCACTCCCCAGCACTAGCATCACTGCCTCAGCTCCACCTGAGATCATCAGACATTAGATTCTCATAAGAAGCTGCAACCTAGATCCATTGCTTGTGCAGTTTACAGTGGGGTTGGCTCCCATGAGAATCTAATGCCTCTGCTGATCTGACAGGAGGTGGAGTTTATGTGGTGATGTGAGTGATGGGGAGCGGCTGTAAATACAGATAAAGCTTTGCCTGCTCACCCGGTGCTCACCTCCTGCTGTGCAGCCCGGTTCCTAACAGTCCACAGACCAGTACGGGTCTGCGGTCCAGAGATTGGGGACTTTAGTCCTAAAGGAGATTAATATAATTTTTATTGTTTTTATCTTTATAGTTGTTACTATTGTTGTTACTGCTACTCTGGAAGTTATCCGATGTTTTGGAGTTATTATCTTAAGTGTTCTGAATGTAGATGCCTGATCTTCTAATGTTACATCTTGAATTATTTATAGTTTCATTAATTTTAGTTGTTAAAATAAGATGATAAAATATTTTTCTAAAAACATGAGTCATTTATATTTTAAAGCCTAACCTTATAGACTGACATCGTGCCCAATATTTTTGGCAGTAGCTTGATCCAAACTCAGTTGTGGCATGAGAGGTAGATGTCACTCAGGGCACATGAAGCCTAGAAGATGCATAGGCTTATGTCAGGGAGTGCCGTGTTTTCAACATCTTGAAAATGCAGTGAGGGAACAGAAGGAGAAAGCCACCTGGCATGTAGTGGTGCTTGGTGACACTTCATATGGGCCTCTTACTAGGACTGGGGCAGCTCTGTTGGAGATTTTCGACCTTCTATGCCTATTTAGCTCCATTCAAGTTTTGTTAAATATCTTTTGAGGGAAGCTTCACTTATTTTCACTATTTTTATTTCTAGGCAAGAAACTACTTTGAACTCCTGCCTTCTTTTTACCCCCATAACCTCCAGTATATAACCTGTATAGAAAAGGAAAGAATTCTTTTTCTGGCAGCCAACTCCTAGTTTCTTTTCTGAGATCTATCTTCACTTCAACCTCCAACTCTAAGGAGTCCAATGGGATTTCTAAGCAAAAGCAACAATAGGAAGAGATACCTTTAAAGTCTCAGGAAGTTTTTTAAAAAAACCATATATATATGTATATATATATACATTAATATGATTATATGTATATGTGTATATATGTACACACACACACACACACACAAAGCCAAAATCCCTCAAAATTTTGAAGCCTTTCACATTTCCTACCAAACTTCATCGCTTTTCTTATAAAAGTCAGACCCCAACAAAATATGAGATGAAGTATTATTTTACTTCTCAGATCATATCAGTCTATATTATTCTATTGTTTTAATTTTTATGGCAACCTCTACTTTACGTGACAAAATTGTATCTGACTAGATTAGTTAAAAAGAGTGTAGAACATTCTAATTCCACTCTTTCGGTTATTTTAAAGTGCACCCTAATTTATCGTTGATTGTGGTCACTTTGTTGTGTATAAATATTGTTCATTCTATCTATCTAACTCTATTTTTGTACCCATTAACCATCCCCATTTTATGCCCCACTCCCCACTGACCTTCCCAGTCTCTGGTCCCTTGTAAGTATATATAACTATTATGTACTCATAATAATTAAAAATAAAAAAAAGAGTACAGAATTTATAATTTTTGGCTCAATATTTTAATCCTTTTGTATATTAATTCCCAATGTTAGTTTCCCTTTGTTTCCTCTTGGCCAATTTCCTCAAAATAAACTTTAATTGATAACAGAGTACCAAGAGATATAATATGCCTGAATTAATGCATTTGTAATACACAGCACAGCCCGACTAAAATAACTCTCTCATAACAGCATTTGAAGTGGATGTCCCTTGCCTGATTTTGCTTAGTTTGAATGCCAGAATATTTATTCTAATAGAAAAGTACTAAATATTCTAGTTATTTTTATATCGAAAATGCTAAGACAGATTCTCATCTTGGGAACCCACGGAAATGTCTAAATAATTTGTTAAGAATGACTATGAGAGGCTGGGCAAGGTGGCTCACGCCTGTAATCCTAGCACTAGGGAGGCCGAGGCGGGCGGATTGTTTTGAGCTCAGGAGTTCGAAACCAGCCTGAGCAAGAGCGAGACCCCGTCTCTACTAAAAATAAAAAAAAAAAAGAAATTAATTGGACAACTAAAAATATATAAAAAAAATTAGCCGGGCATGGTGGCACATGTCTGTAGTCCCAGCTACTCGGGAGGTTGAGGC
>CAUYSK010082456.1:0-51768 GCA_963575035.1 Avahi laniger
TTAGGGGCCGGGCACGGTGGCTCACGCCTGTAATCCTAGCACTCTGGGAGGCCGAGGCGGGCAGATTGTTTGAGCTCAGGAGTTCGAAACCAGCCTGAGCAAGAGCGAGACCCCGTCTCTACCAAAAATAGAAAGAAATTAGTTGGACAACTAAAAATATACAGAAAAAATTAGCTGGACATGGTGGTGCATGCCTGTAGTCCCAGCTACTTGGGAGGCTCAGGCAGGAGGATCGCTTGAGCCCAGGAGTTTGAGGTTGCTGTGAGCTAGGCTGACGCCATGGCACTCTAGCCCGGGCAACACAGTGAGACTCTGTCTCAAAAAAAAAAAAAAAAATCAGCAGACAGAACTTTGGAAACCATCGACGTACTGTGTACTCATTAGCCACATCCTTCCCAAACACTTTGTTGATACTTGAAGCTGTCTGTGCTGCATTGGTTCCATGACAAAACCCATAGTTGAAAATAACACAAATTTTTGATTTATCCATTGTTTCACAAAAATTGCTCTAAAAATTTTTTTGAAAGATAATCACAAGCCAAACTGTGTGCTTGAAAGAATGAGAATGTACCTTCAAAAAAACATAAAACAAGAAGTATCAAAGTGAAATGTCAGAGATATCAACTGTAAAACTTAGTACTTAATGTCCAAGTACTTAGTACTTGGACATTTCATACTTAATAACCTAATATATAGGTGTTAATAGAGGCTTCTGGCACATAAAATAATTCCCAATCAATATGGTGCACTCAAAATAGCCATAAAATGTTTTTATTAGCTTCAAGTATGAGTTGTCAAAAGTAGTGGATAGGGAATCGGCATGATTGCAGGGGCTTGGGTTTAACTATATCAGTTATATATTGTATAATGCTGGGGAGATTATTTAATTTCACTAAATTTCCATTTGTATATAGGGACTAAAATTTCCACCTATAAAGCTTTGAGGAATAAGGCAACTGGAACATAACAGTGTCTAATAAATGTTAGCTAGCCATATGAGGCACATGGAGCACTACAGATGACCCTGAAGAAAGGTTTCTAATCCTTAGAAAAACAGCACAACACCTACAACATAGTATGTGTTCAATACATATTTGTTGATGAATGAGTGATTATTACTCACATTCAATTGTTAGCTTGAAAGGGATACTTGACAGGCATTGATACTCCAGCTGAAATCTATATAGGAGGTGGTTCTGAACACAAAATAGATGATTATGAGAATAGGCCCCAAATCATCCAACACATTACTGACATGTTCTCATATCAGCTTCCCTTAGACACCTATAAATTCCTTGAAGGCAGGGGCTACATTTTAAATATCTCTATATCCCTTACATGACCAGAATGTTTAGAAAATATGACATAATCGATAAATATTTAATTGAATTGAGTATTGCCTAACACAGCATAATCACTATTTCTATGTTAAATTTTACATGATGAAGTACTTGTTTTTCTCTTTTGTCCAAGAAAATGAAACTCTGGTCAAATAAAATGAGAAGCTCTTTCCCAGATATATATACTATTGGCTTTAATCTTTAGTAAAATCAAATAGCAGAAACACATTCTCGACTATCTATATAAATTGGGGTCAAAGATGTTTGCATTTCCACAGAAGAGCAGCTAATGAGCAGTAAATACAATTATCCCTCTCTCTGACCACCTGGTAATTTGCAACACAGCTTTGTTTGTCTAACTATATGGGCAGGATCTATTGGTAAAAAGTTGAAAGCGTAGCAAATTTAAACACTAAGGTCAATGGGCCCCCTCCCAAGATGTGAATTATTGCAAAAAAAATGGTCAGAGGAAATCCTCTGTCACTATGGACAAATGAATTGATAAATGATTATGTAAGAGAAGTGTGTTTAAACTGGACTGTGTTGTTTCAAAAAAGCACACCTGTTTGTAGTCAAGAGGAAGGCCACCACACTGTCACAGTTTCTCTAACCTTGTTCCATTTTCAAATGGATTGCAGGATAAATTTTGTAAAAACTGTACTATAAAAAACCCTGATGCAGTCCTTTCTCGGGTCTGCAGAATGAAGAGGGTCAGCTTTACTTAAGTGATTGGCTTCCTGTTTTGCTTAATTATACAAAATGAGGACAATGCAAAACACAGCTGGTGGAAACTCAGATGTTGCTCAAAGCCTGCAACACATAACTACTTTGTGATGAAAAACATAGAAAATACTTGCTGGTGAGGGGAGAACAGCAGTGACACATTTTCAGTGGTGTACTTATTACAGTTTAAAAACCAATTTCACTCTGGAAAATAAAACAAGGTGAAAGTCTTGCTGTGGGGTATAAATGTTAGCCTTGAACACACAAGTGTTACTGAAAGAATAGAAAGGAAGGATGGAAGAAAGGCATGAGGGGAGGGTATTGAATAATTGGTTTGTGGATGATAATAATTATGATAACTACAGAATGACAAGGGATTTCTTCTGTACATATGAAAACTTAAACTACTGTAGCCAGTGAGAAAACAAGCTACAAAGTATACTAATGGATAACTAGTCAGTTGTTTAGTTATCATGGAATAAGCTCTGGAGGAAAGGAGGCTATATTGCTTAACTAGGATTTGGAACATACATTAAGTATTGTGTGACATTACAGAAACTACTCATAGATTTGACAATCCCTTGGCAGTTCCCTAGTGATCTTTCCAGGCTGAGTTCAAATATTACTCCTCTGTAATGACTTCTCCAACAATTAGGCTGAAATAACACATTTCTTTGTACTCCCTCATTGTTGAGTAGCACCTACCAAACTACCAAAATTAGTTGCGTGTGTGTGTGAGAATATATATTATATATATTATATATATACCATGAACTCCTTGAAAGAAGAAGCTGTTGCTTAATTATTTTTATAATTTCCCAGTAATTAGCACCATGCAAGCCTTTAAGAAGAGCTCAATAATGATGTCAGCAAGATGGAGGAATAGGATTCTCAGGCTCCACTCCTCCTCATAGAAAGTTCAAATAGCAACTATCTATAGACAAGAACATCCTTTTGAAAACTCCAATATACGTAAACAAGACTGAGACACCTGCATGGTCCACAGAACTGAATGAAATTTTAATAAGAAAGTTAAGAACATTAATCTTACTCTAACCATATTGCCCCTCCTTCTCCTCCAAGTTGGCATAACATCAGATGGAGAGGGTTTCCCTGGCCCACAACTTCTACTGGGGTAAAAGAGAACCAGAAGCTGTCATCCAGCATTCCTAAAATTCTGAGATGCTTTACAGGAAGTCCACTCTAGTTTTACTTCGTGGGAAACACTAGAGTAAATGGCATGACTAGACCACCGGGGGTTAGATAGAAACAAAGAAAGGAGGCAGAGGTGATAGTGGTCAGTACATGGATCTTAGTGGTACCTCTCTTTTCTTACCAGCTGTGATAGCAGGTCAGAAATACCAGGCACCTTCATAGCCTGCCCACAAAGCTAAGCTAGCCCCACCTTTAGAAGCACAGGAGGGAATTCAATGTAGTTTGAGTGCTTAGACAGCTAGTCTTCATGCCCAGGCTCAGAACCTACCCCAACAACTCCACCCAGGACAGGAGACTCCCACATTTGTGCATTTCAGAGAAGCAAAGAGGCTAGACTGGCTTGGCCTGAAAAGTCAAGGAGTGGCTTCACTCAGCCAAAAAGCCTGCACACTTCTGTGCATTCCAAAGAAATGAAGAGTTAGACTAGCTTGACCTAGGAGGTCAAAAAGCTGCTCAATTCAGCCGAAAGCTCACTCCACTCTTTTACTCTAACAAGGAGACAATCATCAAATATGCAATTCTAAGGAGCATAGCCCCTGGTCCCACCAATCCTGAACAGGATCTCCACCTACCCTTAGAGCCTAGCCAATAACTCTGCCCAACTGAAGATCCGAAATAGTGAAATTTCCTGTCCATGGAATACATCTTACTACTGGCCTGACCAGAAGCCACAGCAGTACCCAGACAGCAGCTCCACTTGACAGAAGAGACCAGCCAGTGGTCTCACTGTTTAAGAGAGCCCAGCCATGGGTCCTACCCTACATCAGAGCAAACACAGCAGCCTAGTCAACTAGAGAACTCATAAGATGCTCTGCCCGTTTGAGGTTGCCACCAAATGGTGCTTCCAAAAATCATAGGCAAGACTAAATAGTGAAGGTCTTTCTTTGCCAAAGAACACCGGTAAAGGACACAAGAGGGTGTTGTCTTCTCCAATGCACAGATAATACACAAGGGCACAAGGATTATGAAAGAAACAGGGAATCATGACACCTCCAAAAGAAACTAAGTAAACTCCAGTGTTCGAGCCCCCTCCCCACAAAAAGACATCTACTAAATGACTGGTAAAGAATTCAGATTAATACCCATAAAGAATATACAGACAGAAAATTTAATAAAATTTGTAAAATGATAATAAAATTTGTAAAACACAAAGTGAGAAATTTGACAAAGAAATATAAATAATGAAAAATAACCAGATACAAATTCTGGAAATGAAGAATACAACAACTGAACTGAAAAATTGAATATAAAGATTCAGTAGCAGACTTGATCAAGCAGAAGAAAACATCAGGTAGCTGGAAGACAGATTATTTGAAATTATCCAATCAGAGAGAAAAAAGATAAAAGAATAAAAATGAATGAAGAAATTCTATGGGAAATATGGGACACCATCAGTAGAGCAAATCTTCACATAGCAGAGCTGCAGAAAGAGAACAAAGAGTAAAGGTCCAGAAAGCATATTTAAAGAGAGAATGGCTGAAAACTTCCTTAATATGGGGATAGATGTCAACACCCAGGTACAGGAAGTGCAGAAGTTTACAATCAAATTCAACCCAAAGAGGAGTATACCAAGACACATAAAAAACAAATTACCAAAAATCAAAGGGAAAGAAAAAATTCTGAGAGCAGAAACATATCACATACAGAGGAGTGCTAATATAGCTTTCAGTTATTTCTCAGCAAAGACTCTGCAGCCTGGGAGAGAATGGGATGATACATTCAGACGGGTGAAGGAAAAAAAATATCTGCCAACCAAGAATAATTTAGCCAGAAAATTTGCCTTTCAGAAATAAGGGATAAATAAAAATTTGTCCAGACACACAAAAGCTAAGTGAGTTTATTGCCACTAGATCTGTCTTACAGGAATTGCTAAAGGAAATTCTGTAAATTGAAACAAAAAGTCACTAATTAATAAGATGAAAAATATAAAAGCACAAAATTCAATAGTATAACAGCCATATTCAGAATAATCAAGGCCATAATGAAGAACTCAATAAATTGTAATTGAATTAATTAACCAATTAATTTATATAAAAATAGTTCAATGAAACATGTATTTTTATGTGTTCAACTTCATTGTTAGAGCATGCAAATACATTTAATTCACATCTTTGTTTTGTGTGCACCTAACATGTGCCAAGTGTTGTGCTTTGCAATGTAGGAAGGAAGAGGGACTCCTAAATCTGAAAGTTGGAGTTAAATGCTGTTAGTGGACTGCTTCAGGTTTGAAGTTCTGAGTTCTAATCTTACACAGTCATCAATGATCACCCAATTATTATAGTGTACTAATTGGCCTGACCTTGGCCACAGTTTTATCACAATATCTATTTTTCTCTTCTACTATATTAACAGGAGCTAAAATTTTTAATTGTGTATAAAAAGGTAATAAGAAATTTCTTCCATAAGACAGTTTAGACAATTCTAGGGAGTAAGAAAATGAGAGTTACTAATATTAATAGAATACTGCTTAGTAGTCCAGTATGCTGTGGAATGAAGTTTCCTGACAAGAGAGTTCATATTGCTTAATTAGGATTTAAACCAAATCTTAAATGTTGTCTAGCATTTTAAAAAACCTGTTCATACATCTGATGAACCTTTTTGTGAATTCCTACTTATTTTTCATTTCTGATATGCAATAAGCCTCATTACTCTTCACGGTTATAGAATAAGACTGTATTTCATAGCTTCCATTGTGCTACATGTGTCCGTATAAGTTTTGACCAATGGAATGTAAGCTGTAAAGTTTTATGGTAGTTTCTGGAAACATTTCTTAAGACATGGCATTCATGCATCCTTTTCCCAATTCCTTTTCGTCCTGTCATCTTGACTTAAGATTGATGCCATCTATGGGAGAGCAGCAAGAGAGGAGAAGACTGGGTCACTGACACTGTGAAGCATTCTAGCCCTGGACTGAGCACCTGGACTTTGGTGTGAAAGAGAAGTGACTTGCACTTTGACAATTGGCAGCGGTGCCTAATTCTAACTAATCACCTGTATTGACATTTGTATTCTCAGGTCAGTTATGAGTAGAGTGCAGTGGTAGTTAGATGAGTGGAATTCTGCATATATGGAGGGATGGAATTTCAAATAATTAATGACCAAAAAATTCCTTAGGGACATTTTAATCTATATTTGTAGAACAAAGATGGATTCTATGTTATGGAATACAGGGTCTTCTAGAACTAGTCCTGCCATAACTCCCAGCCTCCAAGTGTACTCAATTACTGATACCCCCCATCTCCAATTATTATGCAGTTTCATGTCTCCTTACTGTTGATTATGTTGCTCTCTGCCCACTTCTTTATCTGATTTATTTTTGTTCAAGATTCAGGTCAGTTGTTGTCTCCTGCAGGAAGGTGCTCTTGCCTCCTTTCCAGAGGTTAAGTACCTCACCTGTGTTCAATTACAGTAACTCAGTGCATACTTTTGTATGTATCTTATCTTGCTTAATTGTAATCATTTGTTCTTGTGACTCCTTTCCAAATTATGAGCTTCTTGAAAGATAGGATAGCACTATGTCTTCACTGTCTATCTTTTTCAGTGCCTGGCACTTGATAGGTACCACAAAGTAGGTACCATCTGGCACACAGTCGACACAACGTAATTGCCACACAGTAGGTATCACATCCTGTCATTGGTTTTGCCTTCCATTTTATTGAAGATCTAAAATCTATCCCTTCTCAGTTTCTAGAACCTGGTTCTTTCCTGAATCCTGTGACAGAAGATAGTTCCTTGATTTATATTACTCTTGTCTCTAGGGACATCTTCCTTTCTCCTTTCCCTTCCCCATGATCATCTCAGTTAAGAATATATATTTTGGTGCATACTTGGCTAGATAGATACTGGACTAGAAACATGTCTTAAAATTAATTTGTCAAAAAATTTCCTTCACATTTTATTCTATTCATTTCTGCCAATTTTCTTCATAGAGTGAAGTTATCTTTGTGACTCAAAGCTTGAGGACTAGGAAAGGGGGTTGGAGAAAAATCTGTCTTTTGACATTTAAAAAATATGTGCTAAAATTGGAGAACAGTTAGCACTTCTGTTTAATAGTGAGATGAGGCCACACACATTTATGAACATTCAAAATAGCTCTGTAATCCTACTGGCCACACAGACCTATACTGTAAAGGGGAGTACATAGAAAGAAAGGAGATGTCCTGTTTTGTCATAAATACAAGATTTGGACTAACAAGTATGCTATTTATTATTTTGGGTATTAATTGTTTTTTTCCTCCTCCTTCTCTCCCTCCTCCTCCTCTTCCTCCTTTTCTTCTTCTTCTTCTTAATCATGTCTTCTTCATCTTCATTTCCATCTCTGTCTCCATCTCTATCTCTTTATATTTCTCCTCCTTCTCTTTCTCCTTATACTTTTCCTCCACTTCCTCTTCCTTTTCCTCCTCCTTCACTTTTTCTTTCTCTTATATTCAGAAAAAAACTAATATTATATTATACTAATTTGACAGAGCAGCATCCCAACATAACTCTTACAATGAAATGCTACTTATGAAGAGACACAGGTCAAGCTTGGTCTCTTCCATGTCTTCCTCTTGGTGGTTCAACATGGCACTCTCTCCTCCTCCTGTTCACTGAATGTCAAGTGCCCGTGTGTACACTCTTTGTGTGCATTCTTAGCATCTTTTCCTCACTCATGGGCCAGCAGCACACTATTCTTCTACACAGCTCCAGAAGTGGCAACCTGGAGATGTAAAAAGCCTTTGAATTCCAGTTAGAGTTAATAGCATAGATCCAGAACAATTGAGTGAATGGTGTGGATATGGGATGGATGAAAAGTTTGGGTTTTTAAACATGCTCATAACTTTAAGGAACAGATTGGAAACATGCATATAAGGCACAGTAACCCACACCTGGTTAAAAGAAAATGTGAACATTTTGGGTTTAGTAATAACCACTTTTATTTGTTTCATACACTTTATGTATCAGACATAGCTTTGGCTATTACCTTTGCTTCTTGTCAGTTTGTGTATGTACTTACAACAACTCTTTGAGGTAAATACTTCCATCCTCACTTTACACAGAGGAAACTGAGACTCTGAGAGATTAAGTGGGGTCTAAATTTAAATCCACATCTTTTTTAATCTGATGTAGTAGATTACAAAATTGATCATAATTCTTTGCAGTACCTTCTATTAAAAGGTAGGGTCTATTATCTATCCCTTGAAAATGGGATGGATCATGACTTGTTGCAGTCACTGAAATGCAGCAAAAGTGATGTTGTGACAGTTTGAGCCCAGATTTCAAGAGCTCTTCCTTCTTTTCTCCTTTTTGGGAACCCATGCCACTACAGCCATGTGAATAAGCCACTTGGAAAATAAGAGACTATATGGAGCAGAGATGAGCAATCTTAGCTGAGAACCTATCCAACTAAGCCCAACCCAAATCCTGACCTTCAGAATCTTGGGAGAAGCAAATTCACCAGGGTTCCTGAAAGCTCTTGTTATGTTCTTCTAGGGAGTGCAAAGAATGAAAGACCCTGACCACTCTGTCTGGGCTATTTCTCAGGGTTATATTTGTAATGAGCACCAAATGAAGTAACATTATTTCCCTATAGGACAAAGAACAGCCTTGCTATTTTAAAATAAAGTGAATCCCCCAATCTCAATGTTCCATGGTTGGCATGCACAACTACTGCATGTGCAGTATCCACCTAGGTCCATCTGTGTTTCCCCCATGGGACTTGGAGACCAAGAGAAACCAATATCATCATGCTGACTAAACATGCTGCTTTTTATGCCATAAGTAATGAAGTTCTTTGTTTGTGACTCAGAAGTCTTACGTCTTCTGCCAACATCCGAGAAATGGCACAGGCTAAGTTTTTAGCCTAAAAGTAAAATAAAATCTCAGATTGTAACATAGATTTGTGAGCTAAATAAATGGTTGTTGTTTTAAGCCACTATATTTTTAGTGGGCAACAGCAGTTGACTGATAAAATGCCTGTAGTCTAACTTCTCTGCCAGTGTTACCCAACACGTGGTATAATAAGTGGTCCACAGATAAGTGAGATAAATTTTGTAGTTAAGTAAAAATGTTTCTTTCAATTTTCACTATTATTAAAATGTTAACTATTTTCAGTTACCTACTAAGTAGCAAGTGACATTAGTTTTCCACTTACAGAATTTATATAAAATTACATTTAAAAGTGAATTGATCTAAAGAAAAGCATTAACAATAATTCAAGGTGGTACTTGAATATGGCACACAAAAGAAAGAACACATATGATTGACTTTTAGGAATCATTGTACTAACACATATTTTTTCTTCTTGAAATAAACGGAATCCCTAAAAAGGATGCCCCATTACGATTACGGTTGGCCAGCAGATAGTGAATGACATTATACTTCAAATACTGCTGAGGAAAAAATTACCCTACCTTGAACCACACACATGTAAGATAGTCTTCCTCAAATACAGCCTTTCAGAAAAACAACTAAGTTTCATTGGAACTACAAACATTCTTTTGAAATAGGAGAAGGATATTTAACATAACAATGAATATTCAGTTTCTATTACATCAGAGGGAAACTAGAAGATACAGAAACGAAAAGCTCCCCATGAATCTGGGCATTATTATGATACTTCCCATTTCTCCTAGTATTTTTTAATAGTGAAAATGTTAGCCTATGATAATGGTTCATCTTCCAGCTCCAGTCTGTCAAACTCTAAATCATTCACAAAGCTATTTATGAATAACTGAGAAGAATTATAAAGATCTCTTAAAGGCAGTTGTGATGAAAAAATCATAGAATATGATAGCCTGGAAGGCACTTCATTATTCAATTAACTTCTTTATTTCACAGAAAAGGAAATGAGGACCAGGGAGGTGCATAACTTGTTCAGAGACACACAGCAAGTTAGTAGAGACTTCAGATGTCTTACTTCTCCATTCAGCTTTCTTCCATGACTCAATGCTCCTGCTCCCTGCTCCCTCTATGTGTGGCTTTTTTGTTTGTTTTTGTTTTTTATTTTTGTTTTTGTTTTTGTGAAATAGAGTATTTGACAGAGACACAAAAAGATTGGGATTTGGAGAAAGGCAGATATCATTCTTAAAGCTGCTATTCCTCAGAAAGGAGAAAAATGTATCTAGACTGTTACTGTTGCACTTTATAACTTGGAAATAATGTTATAGGGCACAGAGTCTTCCCCTAATTTAGTATTTCTCTTAAGTAGTAAAAGAAAACCTAAACTTCTTAAATAGCAATGATAGCAATGCTAAATTAACAAATTAGTGTCAATGTTTATCTGTTTAGTCGCTTTCTTTTTGTACAGGGCTTCATCTACGTATGTTCTGAATTTCACTATAAGAAAGCTTGATACCAAGTACACTTCCATATTTTGCATGAAAGTAAAGAGCTAAAGTTCCTTAAAATCTTTGCCTGAGATTTGAACGTTGTCTATAATGATCTTAGAAACATGTTAGCACTCATAAATCCATCTAAAGAAAATTCAAGTCAGCACATACCTTTCTATATCTAGTACCATGGTGAAAAATACAGAAGTCCATGGCATTCTCTATTTTCTGCCTGTAAGTCATCACCTCAGTGTGCTTTTGGCACCTCAGTCATAGAATATTTCAACCATCCTTCCTTGTAATATGCTCTTGCTCTTTTGTTCACTATCTCAGTGAGTGGGGTCACCATCTCCACACTTGCCCAAGTCAGAAATCTGGGCATTGTCTGACTCTTCCCATTGCTTGTTCTTCCACCCTCAATCAGCATCCACCCAGCCAACCAATCACAGGTTTGTCCAATTACACCTTGTCAATATGTCTTTGAGTTTTCCTCTCCCCACACTGACCGGGTCTCTGTAAAACTTCCCTAGCTAGGAACATCATCAGCTCTCTATTGGACTACCGTTATACTTTCATGATTGGCTGCCCTACTCTAAATTGGGTTTCTTTCAAATCTATTTTCTATCACTGCCACTGAAGTTAACCATTTGAGCTAAGCAGATCTTACCACTGGCTTCTTAAACTCCTTCGATATCCCATATATTCAGGATAAAATCTGAGCTCCTTAGTTGTCCATACAAATTTCTCTGGGATCTCCACATTTCTAGTTTCATCTTCTGCAATTCTCCATTTTATTAACATTAAATTACTTATACTTCCTTCTGATTCCGTATGCCTCTCTCCACCATCCCCCATGAAGCACTCACACACTCTCCACCTCACCCCCAACCATTCTTTGTTTAGTTATCTCCTGTTCATCGAACTCAGTTCAAACAAGGATCCTTCCAGGAAATTTTATACTATTCTCCAATTCCCAGGCTGGCCACGGTAGAATAAATTCTCCCACAAGATTCTGTGCACAGATCACTTGTAGCGCTTTTCATGTTAAATAGCAAGTATCAGTATTCATGTACCTCTTTCCCACAAACTATAGGCTTCATGAGATTGAGATGATTTCTATAACCCCAGGTCTAGCACAGTGTTTCTCAACTCTGGCTAAACAGTAGAACCATCTGATAAAATTTTTAAAAATGCCCATGCCCAGGTTCCACTCTAGACTAATTAGAATGCCACAGAACGAGCAAGACACACTCCTTGCCTAGGACCTTTACACTGGCTGTTCCCTCTACCTGGACAGAC
Source organism: Avahi laniger (assembly GCA_963575035.1). Classification (NCBI taxonomy): domain Eukaryota; kingdom Metazoa; phylum Chordata; class Mammalia; order Primates; family Indriidae; genus Avahi; species Avahi laniger. Next base: position 11,888 of record CAUYSK010082456.1, read on the forward strand.
CTTCACACATGGCTCACTCCCCTTTCTTCAAGTATTTGTCTCAAATGTCACTTTCTCATTGAGACCTAGTCCAATCATTCTATTTAAAATTATTAGCATCTTTCCTCCACACTTTCCAATACTTTTATTAATAGCGTGTGTCATTCTGACTTGTTATAAAATTCACATTTTTATTATAATTATTGTTAACTGTCTACTTCCCTAAGTTCAGGAATAGTCTGTTTTATTCACTAATGCAGTATCAGTGCCTGGAACATAGTAAATGTTTATTATCTCCATCTATCTATCTATCTACCTATCTATCTTTCTATGAGATGAATGAATTAATTACCTTTATCATCTTTATTTTAGTGAAAACAGATGTTTATAAAGTCCTGAAATCCTGTAGAAGTGAAACTGATTAATTCTGCCTTTAGGAATCAGGAAATCTTCATAGAGGAGGTGACAATTAAGCTGAGCCTTGAAGGCTTTTTCAGGCAGAGAAAGATGGTAAGTTATTGAAATAAAGTGTGTAGGTAAGCACCAAGCTCAGAGTGTGACACGTTACAGTCACCCGGTGAGGTCTCGTTAACACCAAAAGACAACTCAGGTAGAAGGAACAGCATCAGCACAAAGATGAGAAAATGCAGGGACTATTTGGGATGGGTGAGATGTGCAAGTAATGAGTGAGAAGGTTCATTTGATAAATTTTGACTAAATTAGATAATTTGTTTATTAAATACTTAGTTTATTTTTGCAAATATTACAAAAACAATCTATAGGAATTTTTATATCCTCATTCTTGTATATATGCCTGCAACATTAAAATACGTAAGGGTTGCTTACTGTCATTGATATACTTATTACCAATCTTTCTTGTTAGTTTTCATATATGCCTTGCATTTTTATTCACGTGTGTGTGTATCTACAACTATATATATATATATCCCAACTAGTTTTAACCTTTGGTAGTATAAAAAAGGGTTCCATGATTTTTCTTTTGTACTCTTTATGGTAGTAAGCTCATAGAAATTGTCAATAAGGGCTATTGGTAAATAGCTCAACTATAAATTCATTCATCTAGTCATTCATCCTGAGAAAATATTTATTTTACTTAAATACTTACTATGTACCAGATGCTGCATTAAGGACTAGAGACACAGACATGGAATTCAACCCCTGCTACTGAGTCCAGTGAGGGGTAGAAAAGAACAATTACAATTCAAGGAACATGTGCTACACTATAGGTAATTCTAGGGTATTTTATAAGCACAGGAGAGGCACATCTATTCTAACAAAATGAAAATAAAGGCTAGGGGAACTTTCCTGGACAATGTTGTTCTTGGCATTTGTTTTCTGAAAATAATGTGCACATCAGGTATTTATATAGATTTAAATTATATTTTAGAAAGATACTCTCATATAAACAATTATGTTACCATTAAAATCCACAAATCGACTTAAATTATACATAAAAGGAGAAATAGAGTTTTTTGGTAAGACCTTAACCAATTGCAATTTCATTCAAAACTCAATAATATACAATGCCCTAAAAAATTACCGTTTCTTATGAGAAGCAGCAGAATAACTACTGGGATTTATTTAAAGGGGGAAAGATTCTCAGCAGTTCCATTGCTACACTATAATCAAATACTAGTGGTAATTAACCACTCGGAGAAGAAAAGGGAAGGAGGATATTCCAAGAATAGAATATATATGCAAAGACCCAAAAGCATCTGAAAGAATGATCAGTTTGGGAATTCTAAGTATATGTTGCTATAGTATGGTAGGAATATGGGGAGATTAGCAGGGTGAATCTGTGAGATATGGATATGATGCTAAAGATGCAGAAATAGGCCAATCATAAAGGTTATGATATGCTGAGGAGTTTGGACTGTATCATAAAGTACAGGGCAGCCATAGACTAGAGAAGCCCTGAAGGAGTAGGTAAGGGGGCAGAGAGACCAGTTGAGTGATTCCTATAATTATAATTCAGGCAAAGGATGATAACAGGCTAAATTAAAACAATGTTAGTCCAAAGAGAGAATAACAGATGGAGGCACACTTGACAGGACTTGGTACTGATGGAATGTGGGGGCTGATGGAGAATGAGACGTCTGGGATGATTCCCAAGTTTCTGGCTTGAGCAACTGAATGCCTGGAAGGTGTCACTCACCGTGAGAGTAAGAATAAGAGAAGGATGGGGAAAATAATGAACAAGTTTTGTGCATGTGAGGTTTGCGGTCCTGTGGAATATGTCTTGGTGGCAGACTTCTAGAACTCAGAGGGAGAAAGTGGGCTAGCGATATAAATGAAGAAATAATATGAGCTCTTGAGATCCTCAGTAATTCATTAAAAAGTGTGCATTTTCCTCTGCAGTACACCAATGCTTTGTAGTAATATGCTGGGGTTTCACCAAACCACAAACATTTTCATGGATCATATATACACTTAAATACATGGAGAAAAAATATACATATATAAACAAATATGAATAACCCACAGTTTGAACTGTAAAATTACATGGAGTTTTACGATAAACCAGTCTCCACACAAACTGCTGGCTCTTTAATTTGTACTTACAGTCTCAGTTTCCTACTACATGACCTCTCACACACAGCACTCTTGAGACATGTGTTCACTCTCCTCTGTCTTTGGTCCTTTGGTGGAAACATTTCAACAAGACTGTACTAAAGCAGTTCACAGGCCCTGTGTGATTTGGGTCCCAGTGAGCAGCCCATTCAAGAGGTCAACCTAGAAGAATCTGACACACCTTCTAGCTGCGAGTAAAAGGCAGCAAGCTACTGCTGTGCTCTCACGTGGCTCTGTCTCCTCACATTTTGAAAGACAGAAAGAATCTCTGCTGAAACACTGAAATGTGGAAAGAAACAGCAAGCTATTTGGACATTACAGTTTATTGGAATGAATATGGTACTTGGGTTTCAATTTCATTCTTACTCTATGCAAGACAAGTCATTCACTTCAATTCACTTTAGGAGTCACCTGCTAAGAGGTCAGATGCTTCTTTTTTATTCAGTTGTTACCCGCTGCCCCCAAAATACATATTATAAAATATAAAAACTCCCTTTTACCATCAGGTAGCCTCAATGTAAAGGACACTGAGAATACTCAGTATTCAGCTAATAGAGTTTCAATAGAATGAAAGGTATTTTTGGAAGTGCTAAAACGAAATAATGAAGACCTTCTGTTTGAGAAAAGCATGGGATGGCAATCCTGTATCTTCAAACAAAATGACTCCAGTATTTGTGGTCAAACCACTGCTATGCCCTTTATTATAGTGGAACTCATTTTATTTGCCTTTACAAATATTTAATGAAAGAAGTACCACTTTAGTGAAAAACAATTATGAGAAGTTCCAGAGTCTTTTTTAAATTTAAAAACCTCCTTCTTGACTCATGATGTAAACTGTGACCACGGGACATTCCATCTTTGAAAGTCATAGAGTCAGGTTTTGTCCCTCCCATTTTCCTCATCCTAGGCAGGCCTTTCTTAGTAGAGGAAAGTCTTATCGCTGTGTACCATATTTATTTCTTCTGTAAGTCATTCTTATCATTATTATTCCTCCAACATTAAGCCTATATATATATGTGTGTGTGTGTGTGTGTGTGGGGGTGTGGGTGTGGGTGTGGGTGTGAGTGTATGTATTTTTTTTTCCTAAAAGGAGATGAAGAGAAGATAAGAAATTAAAAATAGTGATTAAGCACAGGCTGTGGGACATCTCTGCTAAGCTATATTTTGAATCCGGTTTAGCTTTTAAAATATGATCAGCATACTATTCCAATTTTATAGTATCTCTCATGCCAAATATATACTGAATTATAAGAAATCATCTATTATTTTCTAAAAGTAATTTAACCACCTTTTCAAGTAGAGATAGCTTTAAAATAATCAACATGTATTCAGTGCTCATGTTCACAAATAAAGAAACGATGCACTGAGTTGAAGTAACTGCCACCCAGTTAGAAAGAAGGACTATGGAAAAAATGTGATAAAACTATGTGATTCAAACTCAAGCCTGTCTGATGGAAAAGAAAAGTCTGGCAAGGTAAACTTAGGTGATACAAATTATATCTTTAAATTCCAGTCTGAGAAGCTAAATTTGATTGAATGAATACTTGGAAACTAGGGTAGGTTCTTTAGTAAAAAGGCAATGTAATGATCATTATATTTTAGGAATATTTCATTAAATTTATCAGAGACTTGGATTACAGGGATCAAAATTATAGTAATCTTTGAGGGGAAAAGTTATTTTAAAAAAAAGTTGAAGGAGTCAGTTTTATCCAAAATAGTAATAAATAGAATTAAGGAACTATAATTATACAGTGGCAATAAATTACAGGGCAATTATTTATATATATATATGCGTGTTTTATATATAAAACTCTATCTATTAATGAATCATGGCATTAAAAAACTGAGGAGTATTTTTACAATCTTCCAACTATAGGAAAGACTGTTTTGCAAATTATGTGACTAAATGTTCTGTGCTTTAAGGTCAAAATGAAAAGAAAGAGTCTTAAATGACAGAAAGTGAGATTTAATTGGACACAAGTTTTATCCTTGTGAGTTAGGACAGAACTGCATGCACATTTGCAATAAGTAACTCAGGTAAGGGTCAGATGTCCCTCTGTTTCTATTCCATTTCTCCTAAAGGAGCTGCCTAATATTAGAGGTTGTCAAGGGTAAAGAATGTTAATTTTATGGTTTTGCTTACATTTGACTCGATAGAAGAAAGGAACTGGAACTCCAGGCTTCCTGTAGAGGTCTGTTCTAGCCTGATGATTTTGTGGTTTTATACTTCATTTCATCATTGAAATACTCAGAATGGTGGCAGCTCCTATCAATGACAGTTCAGCGGTCCCAGATATTTCAATTCTCGCTAAGATTAGATTGTTCTTAAGTGTATCTGAAAAGAGCATAGTCGATCTGCTTCACATGGCAGAATATGAATAAGCATTTGCTTCTAATTCCACCCACCACTGCTCCCTCTCCCTCTCCCTGTTGCTTTTAAAAGCATCTGCTATCGCAGATGCAGAAGATATGTCACTATGAACCACGGCTTTGTTTGGAAGAGTTGCTTCCACGTCTGTCATCCCTTCAAAATAAAACTCAAGTCCACCTTCAGGCAACTCCAGTGTGATGAATAGAAGAATTTTTACAGGTGCATCATTGTTTTGAGGATTAATTCTAAAAGAAAACATTCTACCTTAATGTACCCTAAGGTTACGTAACTTAATATTTTTTGAGTATATAATGTCTGATGTGTGCAAAAGAATATATGTAATGTAAAGGGAGGTTTTAAAGCATAGTAATAAAATTAACACCAACTTAAAAACTGGAATGATAAGTATTTTTGTATGGAATCTACTCCAATCATGTATTTCTCTATCCCTTATGCTCTATCAACTCTTCTAAATTTTTAGCACTCCTTTTTTCATTTTATGCTTTTAGCACTTGTATACAGATCTACCCCAAAATATATTGTTCAGATTTTCTTATTTTTGAGCATCATACAAGTGTTATCACACCATATACAGTTTTCTTGACTTGCTTTTTCCACTCAGTTTTATGTTTCAGAGATCCATCCATGTTCATTCATTTTCAGTGCTGTATATTATTCCATTGTATGAATATTCCATAAATTATATATGTATTCTTCTGTTGATATACATTTCTATTACTTCCTGGTTTTCTTTTGTTTTCACTCTTAAGAACAAAGTCACTATGAGCAATGAACATTTACAAGAGTTTCTCTAGGGTATATAACTAGGAGTAGAAGTGCTAGGTCACAATGTTTAGCTTTGTAAAATAATGTCAATTTGTTTTCCAAAATGGTTGTCCCTACCAGGTAGTATAAAAGAAACAACCTCAATAGCATTTGACAGTGTCATGCTTCCTAATTTTATGCTTACATAATTGGGTATAAAATGGTATTGGATTAACTTTGATCCCTTTATTACTTGTGAGGTTTGGTGTCTTCTACTGCATGTATATTCATTATTTGTTTGCCCTCTGGTTTGAAATGTTTGATGATGTCGACGATTTTTTTGTTGTATTGGTTGCTCTTTTTTATTGACTTCCAAGAGTTCTTTATATATCTTGTTAAAATTCTATATATTCTTGACAAAATTCTTTATTGATTATTTATGTTGTGAATACTATTTCTCATTTTGAGACTTTACATTTTGAGATAAGATACATGTAGTAGCTTTTGATAAATAGAATTTCTTTAATATAGTTGATTAAGTTCAACAGTCTTTCCATATATGGGGTTTGTGTTTTGTTCAAGAAATTTTTCTTAGTGACACAGTAATAATAATATTATTCTATATTTTCTTTCTAAAATGTATAAACTATATTTTGCCTTTTTCATTTATATATTTAATCAACTTTTTTTTTACTTTTATGTACCATGTGGGATAGGGATCAATTTAATTTTTCATATTATACACAATTGTTCCAGTACTCTTTATTAATTGCTGTTCCTTTTTTTCAATGTTCTGCCATGCTATATATGATATTTCTGTTATGTATCAAGTTTTCATAAGTTAACAAACACTTATACCATGTGCTCAGTATTCTTTTAAGTGATTTATAAATAATAAACTCATTATATCCTCATAATAATCTTATGCGATAGATATTATTATCATTGCTTTTTTGATAATAAGAAAATTGGAGCATCGATAAGTTAGTAACTTGGCTCTGGAACTGATGCTCTTACCTTTCATTTTAAGGTCTTTTAGTTTGTTTAATTAGTTTGCATAATTGTCAATATGCTTATCTAGTTCTAAAACCACACTATCATCATTAAAATTGGCTTACTATAATAATTGATGTCTGATAGTCCAAGTACCCTATCTAACTCTTCTTGGGAGTACTGTGGCTATTTCATAGACTTTACTCTTCTCATGTACATTTTAATCAGGTTGTCAAGATCCTCAAAAAATCCTGTTGAGATTTTTATAGGAATTATATTGAATTTATAGTTCAGAAGGAATGGTGTCTTTATCATATTGAATCTTTATATCCATTACCATGGCATGCTATTTTATTTAAATCTTCTTCCTTAAATTTCAATAATTTAAGGTTTCAATGTTTATTAGTAAAATGAGAAAAATCAATTGGCTTTTTGTAAAGACAGTTGAATCATTTTCTTCGAGATAACTTTGACCTCCTAATATTTTATTGTTCACTGCTCCCTGGTCTAGTTTGGGTCACTGTTTTTCCACTATACTGCTAGAAGTACATATCCAGGTGCACAATTTGTGTGTTCAATTTGGAGAAAAGAAAAAAAAAAAACTCTTTCAGCTATTGTGATCCTAATGTAGCAGAAGGAAGTTGAATTACAGAGCCAGAAAATCCTGAATTTGTTTTCTTTGGCTTATGTGTTCTGGCTTTAACTGAGAAAGGATCTGAGTGTTTTTGTCACTGATTATGTTCATTTCTCTCCCTCGTAGCTAATTTTATGGGAGCCCCTCCGATGAAAAGAAGGTACTTAACACTTTTCTCATTCCATCATTACACCCTGGTGCCTTCGTTACACATTACCACTGTCTCTGAGTCAACATTTACATGAACAGACCACTTCACTTACCCTGTATGAGTCATTTTATGCAAGAAGTTTAACAATGTATAAGTCACGAAGTCTGAAAAATGACAAGAGAGTGGATAAATTTTATTAAATTTACTATTTATTTATTTATTATTTATTTACTATTAAAACAGAAAATCAAGCCTCATGCTGTATGTAGCCTTCTATATAGATGTTTTTCTCTCCTGACTTTTATTTTTGAAAAAGAAAATAATATATTTATGCTGGACAGGACTTAGACAGGTTTTCCTGGTCTCTAAAAATGTAGTTCTGGCATTTAAATGCACTAGTACACCTGACAGCTGACTTTCTTCAAGGTCCCAACTTCGCTGAGCTGGCAGGTTTATTCCTGTGTCAGATTTGCTCCCGCAGTGTTTGGCAAAACACTCCCAGGATTTGGCTTCCATTTCCATGAGTATAAGGAACTCCATGAAAACCTAACTCATTATGTTATGCAATCTTTGCTATTAGCTCTGTTCTGGCTGTTAGAAAAATCAATTGCGTTTTTGTAAAGGAATTGATACTCTTTTCTTCAAGAGCCCCACGACTTCAGACCCTTCTTACAGATCACTTGAGCCATGGTGGTCACAACTGGATTTGGCTTTCACTCACTCCGCTTTCCAGTGTACTTTCTATTCTGATAATATCACCCTCTATGTAACACATGTACCTCCAATTGCCTACAAAATAAAGTCCAAAAATTTTAGGATTTCCTGCATAGGTAGGCTTCTGTGTGAAGCCCCTGACCCCAGCATCATTTATCCTCATCCATCCCACACACATTGTTCCAGACTTACCAAACCTATTAACCTGAATATGCCCCACAATTTCACTTCTCCATTTAACTAACATTTATTGAGCACCTACTATGTTTCAGACACTGGGAATACAGAGGATAAGAGGATGCAATTCTCTTAGTCTATCCATGCTGTTTCCCCTATCTAGAATAACCCTGTAGGAACTCCTCCAAAACCCACATCTTTTTTAGCCCTCCCTAACCATTTCATTTGCAGAATGAGTCACTCATGCTTTCGTATCCCTAGTGTTTCAATAGTGGCAGTAGGATAATTGGAATATTTTGTTTTTACTAGCAAATTTTTTTCCTTCTTCATAATTAATTTCAAACAGATAGCTATGCTTTGTTCCTTGCCTCTGGATTCTCACAGGCTGAAAGCAGAATCAACCTGAAATTAAAGACTTTTAAGCTCCCTGAAAGAACTATTCTAGGTGTCCTGACTTTGGAGAAGGAATGGAGATATTGTGGATTATGGGTATAAGGTAGAAAAGAAACAGAGAGCATCTTTGAGATTCTGGGATTTGGGTAGGGGAGATTGCAGGAGCTTGAGAAGGAAATAAAGGTTCTGTGGGTCAGGAGAGACAGCAAACTTAGAGAAATATTTGGGAGGTGCCTGTAGAGAAACCAAAATTCAGAGGGTGGAATTCCTAGCTTCACTGATGATCTCTATGGCCCATGAAGGCATGAAACCAAAAGAGCCCATGGAGGTTCAAGCAATGCACTCGTGTCTTCATGTGAATCTATATATGATATTGACCAATCATCAGAGAAAAAAGTACTGTGAAAATCTTCAAAACTTTTCACAGTTACTGGGGGTTAGAGGAGGGTAACAAATCACTTAGGACTAGAAATCTAGAATTCTCCTAGAGTGTACTGAGGGATAAAAGTCAGAAATGAAAATTTTAAAAATATGATACTTAATTCATACTTACTTGATTTTGTGCATTGAGATTCTTATCAATTACATATTCTTCTGTTATAACATGCATCGATTTGTTTCATAATTATATATTGATCTACTCCTGTGGGTGCTGAAACTTTTGAGGACAGGTAGCATATCTTCAGCATCTTTGTAACCTCTGGCTGTGGCACAGGGTTTTGCACAATACAAGAGCTCAATAATGTTTATTTGGCAACTGTCGAAATGTACATGGAAATAAACTGCCAAGACAGAATATATTTTAAAATTCATCTCTTACAATACATTTCACTTGAGACAGTTCTCCATATTTCCATACACACATATAAGGCAAACATTAGTCTTTTGTAGCTGGAGCATACCACCTACCTACAATGTGTGTATAGAATCAAAATTCTATCAAACATGGACATGCACTTTAGAAATGCTCACCTTTGAATATTATCTGAGAAAATAGGAAAGAAAGTGACATGTCAACTTGTATAATCAGTTAATTTCCTCCCTGTTGGAAAGGCAATGGTAACCATCTAGGTTTGCATTTACACTTGCTATCACATATAACAATCATTGCAGGGCAAATAGTAATTAGTGTGTAATGAACAGTGTCCAATTGGGATCAGTTTCTGAATTACTGTCTAAATGTGGTAATGGCAGAAAATTTGCCACAATTATTGCTGCCCAGCAAGCCCCAAGAGATCATGTTCTTCTCCAAAATCTTAGAATACTTAGCACATTTCTTTCTCTATGTTCTTAAACTGTCATTTATGTTTGATACTTCTTTTCTTCCAATTGGATAAACTCTGAGATTAGAAATATATCTTGAAGTTTTAAAATTCCTGACAGCACAGACCTTCGTGGAATAGAATAGTCAGGAACTCAGTAAACATAAAATGATTAACTATTAATAATATGACACTATCCAGAATAACAAAATTTTAAACCACAGCTTATAAATATTTGCCTTCTATTTTCTAGGGGTGGGAAATGATAGCATGTAGAGGGAAAATAGAAAATAAAGACCTAATTCCAAACTGTGATTTAAGCCACTGACAAAGTGTTGTACTGTAACAAATGAAAGTGCTCATTACCATCATATCAGCGTTGCATTCACTCAGTAGATTTGCATCTCTATCCAACACATCCTTGGGACTGCATAGCTGTGAATAATGCAGAAGTTTGCCTCTTACAGAGCCCACAAACTTTACATCAATTAACCAAATAATAACAGACATTTAAAGCCTATGATTGGTGATGGGGGCACAGAGGTAAGACATAAGACTTCTCCTGAGGGGTAAAAATTGAGAAGAAAGTAATGTGACTAATCAAAGATGCAAATGGGATCATGCCTCTCTCTGATTAAAACACTGCTGTACTTCCTCATTTCTCTCCCAATAGAGTTCATGGTTAACTAGTGTCATACGAAACTACAGTATGAAGGCCCTACCTGTATCTCAAATGTTATCTTTCACCCCCTCCCTCTGTATCCTATTAGCAGCTGATGTATTGCTGCAATTACCCTAACAACCATATCGTCATACTCCATGCTTTTGTCATACTGAACCCCCCCACCAAGGTCCTTTCCCAAATAGCACCCTAGTCTGCCTGGTAAGTGCCTATCTCATGATGGAATCTCTGAATAAAACCTCTCTTACCCATCCCAGTTCCCTGGGTGGAACTATGATTTTTTGTGTATGTTCCCATGTATCCCATAATATTTTTGCTGTAAACATTGCTACAGTTTATGCCAGTATTATATATTTACCTTTCTCAACTCTATTATAAGATCAGTCAGAAAAGACCATATCTTATTTATTTCTTTTATCCTCAACGCTTATGATGAATTAGAAAATGACCTAAAATCTTGAGGCAATGGGCAATAGCTCTCAACTTTGGCTACACTTAGAATTACCTAGGAAGGGTTTATAAATCCTAGCACCCAGGTTGAAACCACAATCAATTAAATCAGAATATCTGGGATCTAGGATCTGGGAAGCAATAATTTTAAAACTCCCCAGATGACTGCAAAGTATAATCAAGACTGAGACTCACTGACTTGAGGGTTCAATGAGTTATGGTGGCCTTTGTGAGTATGCTTTAAAGTATATGATGTGGACATAAGCCAGAACTCACTGACTTAAAAGTATGAGCAATGAGAAAGTGAAAGGAAACACGTGTTAGACCAGCAGATGCTAGTCTCTTGTGATTTCCCCTATCGCCAATTTCATTAAGAAACATGTCCCCCTTTGGTAGCATTAACATATTGAAGACTGAGCAATCATTCAACAAAGAAACCAGTTTAGCATTGCCTAATCCAATATTTTCTAAATGTATTTGACTTCAGAACGCTATTTTTCCCCTTCTAACACATATTCATTTTCCTAAGAAATGCTGATACACTTTTTTTTCTTTCAAGAAATTAGGTGATAATAGGAGTGCAAGCAATAATGTAGCTTAGAGGAGGAAAAGAATAGTTGAGAAAATATCTTTATATCTTTAGAATAGGAAAGACTCAGTCATATTTGCAGAATGAAAGGAAGGAGGCAGAGGGAAGGGGAAAAATTGAAGATGCTATAAAGAACAATTATTTGATTTCTTCAGCAGGTGGGTTTTCTTTTCTCAGGGCTGTCTTTTCCATTAATAACCTCACAGCACCCAAAAGAAGGCAATAATGCATCCACTGACATTCTAAAGTAACATTCATTCACACTTCAACATTTACCAAGCATCTTCAATGTGTCTATTCTCTTTACTAAGGGGACACAGAAAAAGAGGTGACTGCTCCATCTGGAATTCCAGCAAAGACCTCATCTAAAAAGTGAAATTTAAATTGGTTTTTAAAAGCAAGTAGATAATTTACTAGCAAGAAAAGAAGGATAAGACAGAAGAAAGCAGGGGAAAAGAACATGAAAAAACAAGGTAGCAATACAAAAAAAAAAGTGTGGCTGGAATATGAATGGGATTGATGGGACATGAGGCTGAAAAATTAGACTAGGCCATGTTTATTTAAGAGCTCTGAATGACATGCACAGCAAAGAGTTTGGGATGTATGAGGTATAAAAGAGGGAATGACATGCTATATTTGTCTTACAGAAAAATCACTTCGACAGCAATGTGAGAGAATGGAGGTAGAGAGACCTGGAACAGAGAGACTAGTTTGGAGCCTATTGCAATTATGAGACCATTGCAGGTTTCCATGGATACAACTAGGCATAGTGAATTATTTTGTAACAGAGCATGAAATATCATGTGATCTTTATTGGTTTAAAGCAAACGTCCTACCTCAGGACTCTTGGGCACATTTCCAAAATATAAACTCAGCATTTAAATCAACTGCTGCTCTGAAAGTTCTTTGGGATCATGCAGATGACTCTTCATGCAAAAAGTAGATCATAAAATGTAGGTCATTTAAAAAAATATCAAAGCAGGACTTTGTAAAATGGGTATGTAAAATGATTCATTTAGATTTATTATGGGGGTCTCATACCTGTCTTGAATGTACAATCATAATAGAAAAATTTCTATTTCTAGGTTTTATTTTGAAATGCTGACAATAGTAACTTAACGAAAGGCTTAGCCATTGTCCTAGCTACTTCATGAAGAGGTTAAAGCCCTTTAAAAAAAAAGTAACTTGCTTTCTTCTTATTGGAATAAAACAAACATGCAAGCCGCTGAACCTTATCATGCCCAATTCAGTGAAAGAGTCACACAGACTCTAAGAACTTCCTGGTCTGCACAGACAGATTTCGGAAAGAGGAAACACCATTATGCTCTCAACTAAAGATAGTAATGATTTCACAGGTTATTCCTATTTTAATAATTCCTGAAATTATCTCAAGCTTTATTCAGATTGGCTAATGAAAATTAATAGAGTTTCTTTGGCCATAAATAAAAGCACAAAAGAAGAAATGGCACAAAAGTCATCCAAATATAGCTCGATTTAAGGAAGCCATTTCTAACAATTAGCACTATTACTAGATGAAATGTGCAGCAATTGAGAGGCACCATTGTGTGTTTGCCACAGAAAGCCTTATGTATGAACCAGATGACCTCTAGATTACTTTTTTATTTTGAGATTATATATTCTCAGTGACAAATGAACTGAGAACTGAACTCTTAATTTTATTGTATCACATCCATCACTTTCCAAATCATTAATTCAAAATACTATTTCTAGAAGACTTACTATGCATCAGGCACTATGTTAGGCATCATTGAGGATTCAGTGATCATAATGACAGATGAATCTCTCATGATTATGGAGTTTTAGAATCTAACTGAGAAGAATGAAAAGTCAAAATTAATTGTAAGAGAGGGTAATGATAGGGGATGTACTTGTATTTCTCTTCCTTATGACCACTATGATTATTAGACAAACATCTGTTTTTTGTCCCTAAAAAAATAACACTGTTCTCAAAAATACTCTATCTTTCTCCAACTGGGTTCTACAAATGCTGGAGTCCAAAAATTATATCAAAATATCTTTTTAAAATGATAAAAATGAGGTCAGTGATGTAGAAATAATAAGGAGTAAAGGAGATGAAAGGGTGTATGCATTTTTCGAGTCTCTAATGTTTGTATTATTTATGAAGGGCAGATGTTTTTTCAAGAGGAATGCTAGATGATATGGCCATAGCAGCCATGAACCATTAGAGTAGCAGTCATTTAGTACAAATACAGAAAATCTATCTCTAAAACTGTGTTTTTGAACTTTATAATGGATAGATTAGGCTGACACCGTCTGAATCCATTGATCAATTACAGCATCAGTCAAAATGGGACAATAAGGCATCATGTACCTCCAACAGGAAGTACCTAGCACACCTATGAAGCTTTCTTGCCACTTAAAAAAATAAAAACCCTTCAATGTAATCAGGCCTCTACCCACAATTAGCAAATCACAGGAAAAAGGGGAGGTGAAAAGGAAACACATTGAATGATATCACAAGAATAGTGCTAGCCAAATCCAGAGTGTGGTAAATTCTCCAGTACTTGTGCCCTAGATTCTTTAATATGTAAGGATAAAAAGGGAGGGAAAGTGATAGAGATATTTAAAGTTACATCAACCATAAACAATATATGGATCTTCATTGAATCATAATTAGAACAAAGCAACTGCATAAAAGATATTTTTAAGACATTTGAGAAATACTGAACAAAGATTAAATATCAGATTACATTCATGATCATTATTAATTTTGCTTAGTTTGATAGAATATCTTGCTTATATTAAAATAATGATTGCTTTTCAAAAAATATACTGAGCTTTATTTTGGTAAAATATGATTTAAATTATTCACAAATAGTCAAATAAGTGGGAAGTGGTGAAGAGATAACATAACAATGAAAATGGGGGCTATTTCATTTTCTCTAATTAGGGGTATTTTTGAAAATTTCCATAATAAAATTCTTTTAAACAACACTTTCTCTTGGTAACAGAGAGATGTCTGACTATTAGATACAATAACTAGAGAAAATCTTTGTCCATAAACATGAAGACTCTTCATAATCTCAAGAAACTTGGAGATTAAAAAAGCAATTTGGTACATGAAACACAAGACTAGTCTCTGTGAATGATGAAAAACTAAAACTGAAAGAAAATGTGAAGTCTTGGGGACTTGCTTTGATAGAGTACTGGCAATGAGTTACAGAGGCCCTTCTAAGAGATGAAAAGAACAGTTAGATGCAGTACCTAATGTCTGAATGAGTCCAACAATTCAAAAGACTCTGAGTACAAGACCTGTTTTATATTTTGATGAGTTTTACTTTGATTTTAAAAATTATTTTAGATATGGCCAAAGTTATAAAATGAAATATTAAAAGGTAAACCACAATTTTTGAGAAGGCAAGAGATGCTATTACCACAAGCACAAAGACCATGTAGACAGAACCATGAGAAAAGGAAGGAAATCTCTGTCCATGTGATAGAAGGGAAGGAGAAAGCAGGCAAAGAAGCAAGGGAATTAAGGTTGGTGGGAAAGGATGAGAGAATTCAAATGTGATATCTTTTTTTCTTTTAATTGATGAAGTATGGAGAAAAGTTATTGGCTAAGAATGAAAGAAGTTATTAAAGTGATGAATGATGAAATCTAAGCAAGACAAGAACCATGAATTCAGGATTATATAGATGAATGGTTAGAGTCCACTTTAGTGGCTTGAAAATCTTGAAGCAATCAACCAATTGTGGCAATAATAGTACTTAGTAAGTAATGTGAAAAGATAGAATGTAGTAGTAGAAAAGTAGTATGCTTGAAATCAAGTTTTCAGAACAATTGTGCAATTGTTTGTGATGACAAATCTAGGAGTTATGGGAGTGGGTGTCTAACCTGAGGAAAAGGTCACTTACGATGTGGAGGTCAAGGAACTGAGGGCCCTAAGTACTGAATAGTTTATCCATGTGGAAGTTGAAACCACTAAGTGTGATGATGTAGAAAGGTATTTTTTCAGAAGAAACCAAAGCTTCGCATGAATATCTGTGTCTATGGGAGTGGGGGTAATGGTAGGGGTGACCACATGAATTTTTGAAGACTATCATATTACTGCACATAATCCTCCAAGAAAAAAATATATTATAAAATATTTTCCAACATTATTTGAACAGAGATTATTTTTTACTTTTGAAAGAGTACTGGAATTAGTGGGGAATACATTTTGGGGGAACTTAACTGGTATTTTTCAAACTGTGGATGGCAAATAATTAGTCATAAAGTCAATTTAGTGGATTGCGGCCAGCCTTTTAATAAGTGAAGTATTAGAGCAAAATACGTTAGCATATGTAGATGTGCTCAAATAAATGATGGATCATCACTTTTGAAAGATATATGGGAGTGAAGTGACCTGGATTCACTTAATTCTAGAGCTAGAAGACTCATTATAAAATAGTAATAGTGACAAAAACAAATTTTAAGTCTTAGTAAATATATATTTTTCCTTAAATATTCATAAAACCCCAATAAGGTAAATATTACTATGCCTTTTAACAAATGATGATATCAAAACTCCAAAAGTTTTATTAAGTTGTCAAAAGTTGCAGAGTGACTGGCTAAGCTAAGGTTTGGGCAGTGATATGTCTGAATTCACAGGACACGTTTTGTCCTGGGCCATGATGCTGCCAGAGAGATCATTTCATCCAATGTCTCATTTTACTGCAGCACAGAAGGGCTAAGTCCCTTGCTTAGAAACAACCACTTAGTACTTGTAGGTTATGGGTATAGAGTATAGGTTCCTTAACTCCAAATTCAGTACTCCTCTGTCCCTACAAATTATAAATTTAAAATTATTTTGTTTCTCGTCCAAGCTTATAGATAAATCTCTGGATATATAATTGAGATAAATGTAGCCTTGCTCCAAACAAATTAGAGAAAATAGAGACTGAAGGGAAGTCTTTAAGAGAACTATTTTGAAGGCAAAAGATGATCCTATAATATAAGAAATTGATACCCAACTTATCAGTTTTCTAAGTCCTATTCTTGTCTAGGTGAAAAGTATTTAAGCATATTCTGTATCAGTACTCACTTTTGCCTTCACATTAGAATAAACTGGGTAGCTTAAAAAAAAAAAAAAAGAAAGAAAACCTGGTCCCCAAACCCAAGCTGCAAAGTAGATCAATTAAATCAGACTCTGCCTTTTGGTAGGAACCACCATCTTCCAGTAATTCACCAAAAAGACAAATGCAAAAGGAAAGAGGAGAGGCACCTAATATATGTTCTCTAGGCCTTTGAGAAAACATGAATTATTCCTTTGGTCACATACATTTGAATCTATAAGAAAGGTGATATTGTAGACATCAAGGGAATGGATACTATTCAAAAAGGCATGCCCCACAAATGTTACCAGGGCAAAAGTGGAAGAATCTGCAATGTTACCCAGTATGCTGTTGGCATTGTTATAAACGAACAAGTTAAGGGCAAGATTCTTGTCAAGAGCTTCCTTACAATCCACATTTGAAATTTTTCATCTGTCATTTCAATCTTTTCATTTTGGTTGGTATCCATTGGTAGGGAGTTATTGTTTTCTTTGGAGGGTGTCCTTTCACTCTGATTTTTCATGTTTCCAGAGTTCTTTCACTGATTCCTTCTCATCTGGCCTCACAGTAGAGACTTGGGGGTGTTAGGCCTGACTTATAGGCCTGCCTCCTAGTCCCTGAGGATCAATCCTTGAATGTGCCAGGAAGATGAGGGCTGGTCCTGAGTTGCCTATGGGGTGTTCTAGCAGGTTTGATGTACCTTTTTGGTTACCTCTGACCTGCTGTCTTCACCTCTTCCCAACAGTGTGTAGTGAGTTTGGTCTTGCAGGCAATTTACTCTCTGTGATGGCAGATGATGCTTGTGAGTGTGAATCAGCCACACCCTGTTTCCTTGAGTTGGAATATGCTATGATGAGCTATATCATTATCCTCCCTGTTATTGGTCAATGTTTGTATGATAGAGCCAGCTACGAAGATGTTCTTTTGGGTCCATAATAGACTCTGGTCTCCCAAATGGAAAACTTGAGTGCCGCAAGCTTTAGGAGAAACTCTATAGCTCCCAGGGAGTTTCTTGATCTCCACCAGCACCGAGGTCAGGGGAGGAGCAAGGCAGTTAGTTTGTGGCTAGATTGTGGGAGGCTGAAGGGCTTTACAAAGCTTTGGTGGGGCTCAGATGTTGCTTTTCTGGCCACTAGGGGGAAGCCGCTGGTAAGAGGGTCAGGATAAGCTCTCCAAACCAGAGAGCTGTTCATGGAGGGGGCTAACCGCTTGTATACTAAGGTACTGGGCTGGATTCTTTCCACCCTCATCCAGTAGCCCAGTTTTTCTGTAGGGAGGGCTGGGTGCTACCCCAAATGCCACTCCTTGGACCCCCATACACCCTATAAAGTTGAGTCAGTAAATGCTGTAAAGGGCATGTAAATTGACCCCCCGCCCCCGCCATCAGTAGGTGGTGCTTGCCAGAAGGAATAAGCTGTAATACTGTTTTTGGGTCCTGTGACCAGCTCTAATCTCCCAGGAAAAGCACCTGAATACCCCAGGTGATGGGTAAGGCCCTGGAATATCCAGGTGAGTACTTAATCCCTGCCCAGGCAGAGGCAGGTAGGGGAGTGTGGCTGAGTGGAGCTGAGTTGGGTGAGCTTGCCCTCAGGCTCCACAGAAGCTGGCAAGGTAGCTGTTTTGACAGGGATCAAAGGTCTGCTCCCAGCTTTTGGGCAGAGCTGCCAAGGGAGAGCTGCCAAGGGAGAGCTGAAGTAGCCCCACCCAACTAGAAACACTGTGGAGGCACGCCTGTCTGAGATTCACAAACTGGTAGTCTGCAGTGGGCCTTGCAACTCCACCCTCTCCCTCTGCTCCACAGTCCTTCCCCAGTGTCTGCCAGCAGGCAAGAGCCCAAGCCAGCCAAGCTCCCCCATGATTGTGCTGTGGGCCGAAGGTTTCCCCACCCAGGATCCTGGCCTGAGCTGAGAGTGCAGTCCTCCCAGGGGGAAGGGTGCCCTGCAAGCAAATTGCAGCTAGGACCCACACTGCACTCTCCCCCCTATCTGTCCATTTGGGCTCCCTGGACCAAGAAGATCAATCCCTGATCATGCCTGGAAGAGGCACACTTCTCCTGAGACTCCCATGGGATACCTGAGCAGGATCAATGTCTCTCTGCTTCAAAGCAAACCCTACTTGGATCTAAATAAAATGATAAATAGCATTGTAACAGCTGGGGACTTTAACACTCCATCAACAGAATGGGACAGATCCTCCAAGCAGAAAATAAGCAAAGAAACAATGGACTTAAATGGAACTATAGAACAAATGGGCCTAACAGACATTTACAGAACATTCTACACCAAAATGACTGAATATATGTTCTTCTTATCAGCTCATAGAACATTCTCTAAGATTGATCACATCCTAGGCCACAAAACATGCCGCAAAAAATTTTCAAAAATAGAAATTATACCATGTATCATCTCAGACCACAGGAATAAAATTAGAAATCAGGCCAGGTGCAGTGATTCACGACTGTAATCCTAGTGCTCTGGGAGGCTGAGGCAGGAGGATCACTTAAGCTCACCAGTTTGAGACCAGCCTGAGCAAGAGTGAGACCCCACCTCTACTAAAAATAGAAAAATTAGCTGGGCATCATGGCACGTGCCTGTAGTCCCAGTTACTCAGGAGGCTGAGATAGAAGAATCACTTGAGCCCAGGAATTTCAGGTTCCTGTGAGCTAGGCTGATGCCATGACAACTGAGTGAGACTGTCTCAAAAATAAATTAATTAATTAATAAATAAAAAAATGAAAAATCAGTTCCAACAAAAACACTCGACTCTACACAAAGTCATGGCAATTAAACCTACTGCTGAATAGATATTGGATCAAGGAGGAAATTAAGCTGAAAAGCAAAAGTTTCTTCAAACTAAATGGCAAAGGGAACATAAAATATCAAAATCTATGGAATTCAGCAAAAGCAGTCATAAGATGAAAATTCACAGACATCAAGGCCTACAGCCAAAAGACAGACCAATTACGAGTCAACAATCTAATGAACTATCTCAAGGAATTGGAAAAAGAAGAGCAAATAAATCCCAAAACCAGTAGGAAAAAAAGAAAAGAAAAGAAAAGAAATAACTAAGATCAGAATAGAACTAAATGAAATTGATAACAAATGAATTATATAGAAGATTAATAAAACAACATGTTGGTTCTTTGAAAAGATGAACAAAATCAACAGGCCTTGTGTCAGGTTAATGAGAAATGGAAAAAAAAGGACCCTAATATGCTGAATCAGAAATGAAAAAGGAGATACTAAAACTGATACCATGGAAATACAAAATATCATCTTTGAATACTCTAAAAAATATTTATTTACAAGTACCTGAAAATGCTGAGGAAATAGACAAATTCTGGGAAACATACAACCTCCCTAGGCTTAATTAAGAAGAAATAGAACTCCCAAAAAGACCAATATCAACTAACGAAATTGAAGCAGCAATAAAAAGTCTCCCAACAAAAAAAGTCCCAGACCAGATTATTTCACAGCCGAATTTTATGAGACCTACAAAGAAGAATTGGTACCTACACTGCAGAAATTATTTTATAACATTGAGAAGGAAGACATCCTTTCCAACTCATTCTACAAAGCTAGTATCACCCTGATATCAAAGCCAGGAGCAGACACAACAAACAAAGAAACTGCAGACCATTATCTCTTATGAATATAGAAGCAAAAATTCTCAATAAAATTCTAGCAAACCAAATTCAGCTGTATAGCAAAAATAATCCACCATGACCAGATGGACTTCATCCCAGAGACTCAAGAATGCTTCAACATACCCAAATCTATAAATGTGATTCACCACAAAAATAGAAGCAAAAACAAAGACCCCATGATCCTCTCGATAGACACTGAAAAGATATTTGGCAAAATTTAGTACTCTTTTATTATAAGGACTCTTAAGAAAACAGACATAGATGGAACCTACCTCAATATTATAAAAGCCATGTAAGACAAACCCATGGCCAATATTATACTGAATGGGGAAAAACTGAAAGTATTCCTGCTTAGAACTGGAACCAGACAAAGTTGCCCACCACTTTTATTCAACATAGTGCTGGTCAGTCCTAGCCAGAGCAATCAGGCAAGAGAAGAAAATCAAATAGGGAGAGAAGAGGTCAAACTATCACTCACTGCTGACAATATGATCTTATATTAAAACCCCCCCAAAGATTCTGCCAAGAGACTCCTGGAATTGATAAATAAATTCATCAAAGTCTCAGACTACAAAACAAATGCACACAAATGAGTTACATTCCTATATAGTAACAACAGTCAAGCTGAGAATTGAATTAAAGATTCAATGCCTTTCACAATAGCAAGAGCAAAAATAAAATACCTAGGAAGATATTTAACCAAGGTGGTAAAAGACCTCTACAGGGAGAACTATAAAACATTGAGGAAAAAAATCACAGAGGATGTAAGCAAATGGAAAAATATATTATGCTCATGGATGAGCAGAATCAACATTGTTAAAATGCCTAAACTACCCAAAGTGATCTATAGATTCAATGCAATCCCCAATAAAGTACCAATGTCATCTTTTGAAGATCTCAAAAAATAATTCTGTGATTCATATGCAATCAGAAAAGATCCTGAATAGCCAAAGCAACCTTAAACAAAAAGAACAAATTAGGAGACATCACTTTACCAGACTTCAAGCTATACTATAAAACTATAGTAACCAAAACAGCATGTTACCGGCACAAGAACAGAGACCTAGACCAATAGATCAGAACAAAGAACCCATATTTAAAACCATCCTCATATTGCCATCTAATCTTTGACAAAGCAGACAAAAACATACACTGGGGAAAAGAATCCCTATTCAATAAGTGGTGTCAAGAAAATTGAATAGCCACATGTAGAAGACTGAAACAGGATCCACACCACTCACAAAAATTAATTCACAATGGATAACGCACTTAAACCTACAGCATGAAACTATAAGAATCCTAAAAGGAGAGGTCAGAAAAACTCTTATAGATATCAGCCTAGGCAAAGAATTTATGAAGAAGACCCCAAAGGCAATCACAGCAACAACAAAAATAAATAAGTGGGGCCTGATTAAATTTAAAAGATCTACACAGCCAAGGAAACAATCAATACAGTGAATAGACAATCTACAGAATGGGAGAAAATATTTGCATGCTATACATCCAATAAAAGGCTAATAACTAGAATCTACAAAGAACTCAAGCGAATCAGCAAGAAAATATCAAACAACCCCATTAAAAAGTGAGCAAAAGACAAGAACAGAAGCTTTTCAAAAGAAGATAGACTAATGGCCAATAAGCATGTGAAAAAATGCTCCACATCTCTGATAATTAAGGAAGTGTGAATCAAAATCACAATGAGATATCACTTAACTCCAGTGAGAATGGCTTTTATCAAAAAGTTCCAAAATAACAGATGCTGGCCTGGATGCGGAGAGAAAGGAACACTTATATGCTGTTGGTGGGACTGCAAACTAGTATAACCTCTATGGAAAGTAGTATGGAGATACCTGGAAGAACTAAAAGTAGGCCTATCCAGCTGACCCAGCAATCCCACTACCTGGTATTTACCCAAAGGAAAAAAAGATATTTTATAAAAAAGACACTTGCACTCAAATGTTTATAGCAGCACAATTCACAATCGCAAAGATGTAGAAATAATCCAAGTGCCCAATACATGAGTGAATCAATAAAATGTGGTGTGTGTGTATGTATGTATGTGTGTGTGTACGTGTGTCTGTGTGTGTGTGTGTGTGTGTGTGTGTGTGTGTGTGTGTATATATATATCATGAAGTATTCCTGAGCCATAAGAAGTGGTGAACCTTTTTTACCTTTTGTAACCACCTGGATGGAACTAGAGACCATCCTTTTATGAAGTATCACAGGAATAGAAGAACAAAAATCACATGTACTCACTACTAAATTGAAACATAGATCAACACTGATGTGCATATATGGTAGTAAAATTCAACGGAAATCAAGTTCATTTTCTCCCCCCCTGGGAGGGAGAGGGGATGGTTAAATTTACACCTAGTGGGTACAATGCACACTTGTACATTGGTGATGGACACACTTATAACTTTGATTCAAACTGTACTAAAGCATTTTATGTAACAAAATGTTTGTACCCCTGTAATACTCTGAAATTAAAAAAAAAAGATTCTTGCCAAGAGAATTAATGTGTATTATAGAGCATATTAAGCACTTTAAGAATCCTCACATGTGTGATGGAAAATCACCAGAAAAAGGAGGAAACCAAAGAGAAAGGTACCTGGGTTCAAGTGAGGCACCAGCCTGCTGTACCCAGAGAAGCACACTTTGTCAGAACCAATGGAAAGGAGCCTGAGCTGCTGGAACCTACTGCCTACTGCCTAAGAATTCATGGCATAATGGGTATAAAAAATAAAAGATCTCTAAACTGCAAAACAAACAAAAACAATTAAAAATAAGACTCTTTGAAGGTGGGGTACAGAAGTCAATATTTTCTAAAAACCCCAAGTTAGTTCCATTTTGCAGTCAAAGTGGAGATACTGGTATTATGACAGTTATTTACCTAATCCCATTCAACTGTTTTCCATTTATCTGATCCCATTCATCACTGAATTCTGACAACCTCTTCATAGGCACAAGTCCTAACAAAACTATGTTAAAAGTATCAGCATGTTAAAGAAATTCCACCTGCTACACCCATATTTTGGCTCTTTTCTTTTCCCTTCCTTCCTTCCTTCCTTCCTTTCTTAAAATAATTTGATGAGTCAGAGCTCAGGACATTCATGAGCCATTTTCCACTAGAGGCTATGAAAACTGCCTCACAGATCAGCACCCGTAGGTGGTGCTCCTTCTCCTACTTCTGTTTCCATGTTGCAGGCCCATCTAGGTAGAATCTGCTTTCTCCAGTCATATTGGACCATTCTCTTCTTTCCTTTATTTTTTTTTTCTGTGATGAACTGAGCAGGAAGTGCCCCTCTGGGTAGATCCATTTAGGTCTCACTGCTTCTCTTTTAGATGCTCTGCACCTGAATTTAACTGGCATATTCAGACATTTGGTCATGAAGGAGGAAGTAGGATGCTCGCCTTATACCTCCAGGCTTAAGTCACATGGATTTCTCAGTTTTTACCAGAGCTGTGTTTTGGGAGCATTTAGTCTCTGGTTATGAGTGGTACTCTGAGGCTAGGTTAGCTTCTATACCGTGTACAGATTCCTTAATTAGAAACCCCAAGCGGAGAAGGGGGAGTTACAGAGGAGAGACAGGGCACATCTGAGTTCCTGGACATCTTATCATCATCAGAGAAAATAAATTTCAACCTAAAGACTAAGCATTTATTATTATTAATTTGTATTTATAGTTTTTAAACATTTACATGCCAGACTTTTTCCCCTCTATTCTCCCAACAACCCTGTGGAGACAGTAGTTATTTCCTACAGATTAGCAAATTCAGGATTATTAAGGTTAAGCAACTTGTTCTATAACAAACTGGCAAAGAGGCCACAACTAGAACACATCTGTCTGTCTCTGGATAAAACGCTCTTTCCATACACCTTATTTATTGTTTTGTCAAACTCATTCTTCAGGAATGTAAAAAGGAAATTTATCATGTCTAAATATAATAGCAGTGTTTAGTGTCAAGACCTCACAATTTAACAAAAGTAAGCCAGGACTTATACTTAAAGTAAGTATCTTTATTCTAGCCTAGTCTAGCACTGTTGGGTGTTTCTCACGTAACAACAGAGAACTCTTCATTTACCAAAGAAATCTGTAAAATGAAACTCAGACTCACCGTCATTCATTAAAGAATGAGAAAAAGGAGAGCACTGTTTCTTATCATTTATAGCAAAAATATGGCATATAGTAGGTGTTCAAGAAATGTTTAGACAATTGTTATAGATGCTCAAATGTCCAAAGGATGGCTTACACAGAAGGTAAAAATTGTTTATAGTAGAGTATCTTTATATTTGACTATTTAAATATGATCTTTTTCCACTTCATTATGCGTGGATGATGTATATAAAACTGGTGACTCAGCTATCCTGCAGCTATCTCTGCTCTGTTATTTTTATGGAAATTGTACACAGGTAATCAGCATGTATTATCAAGCAAGGATAATGATAAATGATGTTTGGTGTTAACAGGTAATTCTGGCAGCAAGAGCAATGCACAGCTGAAAGAATTCTTTTGAAAAAAAGAAAAAAAATATAGAGAAAATTAACCTTCAATATTGATACCTTTTTTTTTTTTTGGTAATGAAGATAGGCACCATCATGGAATTGACAAACTTTTGGGAAAAAAAATTAGTAAAAGTCTTCTGGAAAGAAACATAGTGCTACTATTTATCATTCAAGAGCTTCAAAAATGGATCTAACCTTTGATACAGATATTATTTCATATCTAATAATTTATTCTAGGTAATCAGAAGACAAGACAGACAATTATGCCTAAGCGTGTTTAAGAGAGTAGTATTTATGATGGTGAAAAACTGGAAATTACCTAAATATCAAACAATAAGAAATAAAAATATTAATATATCTGTAAAGTTGAATCCTAATTACACATTAAAATGTCGTTAAAGAATATATAGTGACAAAATAGTTACTCATGATGATGTTAAATGAAAGAGCCAAAGAAAATAAGCCTACAGTTTACATAAATAAATAAAAAATATATTTTTTTATATTTTACACAATTTTACTCTACGAATTCTCTTGAATGAGCATGAATATAGTTACAGTGTTGGGAAAACACATTATTAATATTTTTAAAGGTCTGTGGTAGAAAAGAGACTGAACTAGTGGCTAGGAAATCTGAGTCCCAAACATATTTGCTACACAGTGTGTTCATATTTATGACCGTAGGCCAATTCTTTAACACTTAAGATCTCAATTTGTTCTTTTATTAAAAGTGCAGCATTGAATCCCCACATCTAGAATTAAAACATTTTCAGGGTCCATCAGACAATATAAAGTCATCAGGAAAGTCAAGTTCATACATCCGTTCAACAAAGAATTATTGAGTGCCATTAGAGGTCAGGCACTGTGCTGGGCACTAGGAATAGGATAGTGAGATAAATACATGTGACCAGCTGCTTGTATTGAAACCAATCCAAACCTAATACTTTCCTCGGTGTGGGGGAGTAGGGTAGGTCACAGTAAAATAGACATACTAGCACTTTACGTGCATTATCTCATTTCACTCTCTCAACAACTCTATGAAATACCTATTATTTTCTCCATTTCCCCATTTTATTGGTAAAAGGAAGAACAGTGATTTTTAAATGACTTTCCCAATTTGTTAAAGGTATTATGTAATATAAAGGTATAAAGTAATGATATTAAGTAATAGAACCCTCACGATATTAAGCATTTCATTCAATCTTTCTATCAGTTTTCTAAATAATCAGGAAAGACAAACAAAAGATTGTACTAGATTACCATTAAGTTTTCCTTTCAATTCATAAACATTATAATTATAATTTCAATCTAAATTTAGTTCTGTGGAAGTATAAAGTATACTAGTGACCCCTTCTTCATATGTTAAAACAATCTATTTTTCTATTATCACCAATAAGCAGGTGTAATTTGACTTTGTTTTTATATCACTTTAAGAATACAATGGATAAAGTAGAGTGATCCACTTGGGACTCTGGAATATTCTCATTTGGATTCCACATTTTATTTTGCTTTAAAAAGTCAGTGTCATCAACATGTTATCAGCTCCGAGAAGATCTTAAAAGTCTGCTATCAATTGTCACCTCAAACACTAATTCATTTGGTATTTCTTCACAACAGTGAATTACTGTTGTTGAGTTAAATTAAAAGAAGAAAAGAAAAAGGCAAAACAATTTAAAGGAAACTAAAACCCAAAGATAAGTGATGGATATGAGTTAGATAATGCTCTTTTATGAATTCACTGGTGAAATTAGAAATTTCTATTTTAAAATTAAAGTCTAGCTTTGATTTGAAACAAATATACTGGAGTAAAACACAGAAAAATGAATAGCATAATAGCCTAGGTCAAATGTGACATCATTTGAGACCTTCTTTAAGTCTTCCACTGAGGATTAATTGCTCTGTTCACCGTACTCCAAGAGGACATTATCCAGATCCTTTAGAAGGTTTATCAGTCTGTCCTGCACTTGTTTATGTAACTGTCTCTACCAATAAGTATTGAGCTATTAAAAGACAGTGGCCAGGTTATTTGCATCTCTATACACCCAGACCATGATGCTCTGCACACAGTAGAACTTCCATGTATATTTATAAATGAATGAATGAATAATTCAAATAAAATTGCTTTTTTTTACTTGTCATATGACTTTTCCTTTAATTAAATATGACCTAGAGCAATCTGTTTACCTCTGAATCCCAATTTACTCATTTGTAGAAGCAGATATATATCTGCATTGCCTACAACATAAACTTTGAATGTGAAAAGATGTAATCAATCTAAGAGCCATTTAGGATAACTGTGGAAGTATAAAGACAAAACACAATTCTTAGGGGTCAACAGAAAAGGCCAAGACTAGTCACTCAGCCTTATTCCTCTCCCTTAATGGTTTCATTTCCTTTGACCCCAATCTTTGAACCTGAATTATTTTTGACTCTCTCCTTCTCACTCTTTTCCATTTCCAAGATCTATCTTCTTAGTTTTTACAATATATCTTATCTCCTTTATTGCTTTATGCCAAATTTATCCCATTCAGCCCTTTTATAAACATTTATTAAGCACCTGCTATGTGCGAGACACTGTGCTAGGTGATGTGGGTACTCAGATGAACTCAATGGCCTGAGCCTCTCCTCCCATGGGGCTTATATTCCAATAAGATCCAAAGGCAAATAAATGCGCAATACTACACACAAATTAGTTTTTGACATGGATGAATGACACCTAACCCAACCTGGAATAAGGAAAGTTTTCAAAAAAAGGTAACATCACTATCACAATGACACCACCACAAATAATCATCATAATCATCCTAACATATAATAAACCGCAACTATGCACCAGGAAATATTCCTATTGCCTTTCACGTATTAACTCATTTATGCTTACAACAACCTGATGATATACATACTACTACTCACACTTTACAGGTAAGGATACCATATTTAAGCAACAATAACTTGACTAAGTTTATGTAACTAACATTTAATTCCAGAGCCTGTGACCTGAGGAGGTAATACTGCTTATGCTATTCTCAATACCGGAAGGATAAACAAGAGTAAGAGAAAGAGGAGCTCAGTTAATTTTCCAGGATGTAAAAATAATATGAACAAAGGTCCAGAGATGACAGAGAAAGATATATTAAGATAATTGAGGAAAGTTTAATGTGTACAGATCCTGGGGCAGTGGGGTAGGGAGTGGGGGAGATAATGATAAGATACTAAAGCTAGAGGAGTTAGCAGGAACTAAATTATGCAGGGCTTTATAAGTCAAATTACCGTATCTGGACTTTACTTTAAAAGCAACTATCACAACAGCTATCTAACATTCATTTCATTCAACTAATTTATGTGAAGCTACTATCCTTGAGGCAGTGTTCTAAGTGCTAGAGATGGCATGGAACAAACTAAGCAAGGTCCTTAATCTCAGCAAGATAATTAGAAAAATAAGCCAGAAAGTAAAACGTATTGCTAAGTGCTACAGCGGACTGTAAACAGGATGTGATGGGAAATGACAAGGTCAACACCAGATGATAAGGAGAGGTCTCTCAGAGGACATTGACTTTCATCTCTGCTTTTATAGTCATTCTGATTTACACTCAAACCTGCAGCCAAAATAATGTTTCTGAAAATCTCTTAATAGTTTTTCAGAATTCTTAAAACTATTTATAAATTATATGTTCATTTAAGAAAGGTAGATGGATTTAAAGTGAAAGTGAAATTCCTTTTTATTTCTAGTCCCAAGTGTTAATTGTTGTTAACTACTTGGTATATAGTCTTCTTGATGATTTTTGTCCATATAAAGATTTGTTTTCACATAAATGACATAAGAGTTGCTGTTTCGTATGTCTTTGTTTTGTTTTTTAACATATGATAAACATTATTCAAGGTTAGTGCATAAATATATAAGTCATCCTTTTGTAAAACCACAACTATGAGCATTTTTTTCAATGCCATAAATAATTTCAGACACTCCAATTAATGGAAATTTCAGTTGATTCCAGTGTTATAGGTACTAGATAAAGTACCACTATAGATTATCATGCATGATCATTTATGAGCATTGCTATATTGTGAATTTAGAATACATTTTTAGAAATGGAATTACCATGTATTAGGGTATGCACATATTAAATACTTATGTATTTTGCCACGTTGTTTTCCTGAAAGTTTATGCCAAGTTACAGTCTCATAATTGTGCACAATTTGTATCTGTGATGATGGCTATTTCTCTATAAATTTGTCAGTACTAACCACCATTAACATTTTAAATCTTTGTGAACCTGATAGGTGAAAAGTATACTGTATTGCTTTATTCACATTCCTTTGTTCTTAGTGATATTGAACATCTCTACATATAAGTACCTATCTCTGAGGACCAATCTGTAACATTGTGTAACCATCTGCAAAAAAAAAAAAAAAAAATCTCAGGACTCTTCACTGTCTATTAAAAAGGCGTTCAGACTTCTTAATATGACATGCATGGCCCTCTGCCTATAATTTATCTTTCTAGGCTTACTGTCTACAATTTCTTATGTGACTTCTAAGTTCCCTACAAATAGATTTTGCTTACTGACCTTTGATTATACTTTTCTTTTCTGTCTCTGCACTTGTTGATCAAAGTAAACTCCATCATTCAAGACCTAGATCAAGTTCCGCCTCTCTCCAAGAGACCTATCCCATCTCTCCAGTCATAAGCGACCTCTTCTCTGAATTTCTTCAGTGCTTTTCCTGTTTTCCTCTTAAGGCATTGACCGCTTCCTACTTTTCTTTATTTTTCTACTAAATTGTTAGCTATCCAAAGCTGCCTTTAGCACGGTGTCTAGAAGATAGTGGCTATTCAGATAGCTCTCAAAGAAATCATTAATTCCACCAAAAATTAATTCTATGTATTTCACATCTCAGAGTACATTTTAAGGAAATAATCCCTAAAAACACAGAAAAATAAAAACATTAAACATTTTCAACACAATTTTAATCAGTGGACACTATATAAAATTTAAATGTACAATATTAGGAAAATGGATAAGTTAACCACGGCACATTCATGGAATTTTTTGCTTACATGATAAATAAAGAGAGTACAGAAATGTGTAGTGCATCAATATTATGGGAAATAAATAAATATAATACCAGTGAACAAAAGAAAAGATGACAGGAAATACTCTAAAATACAAATTACAAATGTCTTTGTATGGTGGACCCATGCTAAATATTTTTCTATGTATTCTCCTCTGCTTTCTAAATTTTCTATATTAACCATGCATGATTTTACTTTAAATAGCTTTGCTTCCATGTTTCTTTTTAAATAAGAACAATTGCAAAGCTGTAAGAAAAATTTTTTTTAATTAATTGATGAATTAAATGGCAATTGTGACATACAAGTGAAACTAAACTCCTTTTGGAAGGCTGACAAGAAGATAAATACTTCTGTTTCTATAATCAAGTAAAACAGCTGCACTGGTATTATGGCAGGGGAGTGGGGAGGAAAAGGAAAATGATTTCTGTGCTCTCACTACAGACGTAAGAAAATAAAAGGGGAGAAGGAAAGTCACAGGAGAAATTGATGCCTTATGCTCTTCTTTTTGCCTGGTGTAGCATCAATCCTGCTTCAAGACTTGTTCAAGCCCTTCCAGCCATGAAGGTCTTCCTTGGGTCCTCATGTAGACCAGCCTCTGCTTTCTCTGAATCCTGTTTAATTACTATAAGTGTCATATTTGAAAACATTTCATTAGTTTCTAAATTATTTTTACTTTTTAATGTTTTCTCCATACCCAGGATCCAAGGTCATCAAGAGCAGGGGCACATAAAACCTTACTTCTTTAGTATTCTTCAAGCACCAAAAACAGTCTGACACGGTGTGTTTACTACATATCTTCAGATGTGCTCTTTTCATTCAGTAAGTTACCCAGATGTCTTACAACAAAGGGGGAAGGGGCTATAATTTATTGAGCCACAATTGTAATCCAAGTGATTAACAATAATTATTATATATTTCATGCCAACTCCATTAACAAGGTATTATTATCTCCATTTGAGAGTTAGAGGCAGGTATATAGATAGACCTCAGTTACACAAAGCTCTGAAGTTCTTTTGTTCTACCCTGAAAAGTTGAGAAAGCCAAATAAAATGCTCAACTTCTTGATGCACATCCTTGCTTAAACTAAACTAGAACAGACTATAACGATGGCCTCATCAGGAAAAGTATAAGATTATTTGATAACAAAATAGCAAATGTCATTTCTGTAGGAGAGTAAAGACACTAAAGATTCCTTCACTCTAGCTCCTGAACCTATTAAAGAAAAGACTTTGGTAAGGATTTCTGATATTCTAAATTCAGCATACTTTTTTAAAATAGAGATAATTCCTATAGTGGGAAGTACATGGACTCTGTAGCCAGATACATCCCCTAAGTTCAGACTCTGGGCTCTACCCTTTCCTATCTCTGACCTTAAGTTATTCTCACTTAAGATTATCTAGTATCAATTCCCGCATCTAATGAAAGAGACAATCAACCCATAGGATTGATTCAAGGTTAAAGTAAAATAAACTAATCTCTAATATGGTACCTGGCTTATGGCAAGCCCTCTAAAAGTGTTAGTGACCTCCTTCCCTACATCCTTTTCCCACTGGGATGAATATAGCTCTTTACTGTGATGTAACATATGACTTTAAGAGCCAGGCTCACTAAACACCTTTTCTTCAGTTTGGAGACATAAGGAGAGGGCACTATGTCAGATAACGACTCATGTGTCAAAGTAGGCTTGAGAAAATCAACCTCTGACCCCAAACTGAAGACAATTCCTTAGAAGCATATCTTCAGAAGCTGTAATCAACAGGAGACTGCACTCACTGTAAAGGCAGAACCAAGATCCAATTTTTATCTGTACCCAGAGCCTGGCACCTGCCAGTGAGCAGTGTTAGAGATGCGGCCCAAGTCATTCAAGACAAAATTGCTTCCTGAAGATTTTACAATACGAAAGACAAAACTAAACATACCCATACCAAATCCGGTTTTTTCTTTATTTGTTTTTACTTTCGGTACCAGTCCCTAGAGAAACAGGCTTGACCTAGGGCAGAGGCAAGCTGTACCACATCCAGCAGTGGTTCTTAAAAGGCGAGTGCCTTTTCCACTGAAGCGGTGACTCATGAGATTCACAACGTGCTAAGATTCGGTGAGGAGCGTTTCATAAAAAATTAACACAAGCAAAAGGTTACTTGAGGGAACAGTGCACTACTTTTTTAGGTGACCCAGTTATGGCTAAATTTGGAAACTTGGCAAGGCTGATTCTTCCCTTAAAAACAGATCTCACAGAAACGTAAGATACTATGAAGCCTCAGGGCCCAGATTTTTGCTGGGGCATCAACAGTGAGTAGGGCCACTTGAAAAAGCCAAACACTGTGGATGTGTCTGGTTACCTCAGGTTGCCATTGAGATCACTGTTTCCTAGAGTGTGGTTTGTGAGAGGGAAATCGGGGACAACTTAAACTACAAATGATTAAGCAAATCTTAAATAGTGTTAAGTACATGCCAAGCACTATTTTAAGCACTATATAAATGTTTATTCCTATTACAATCCCATGAGGTGCTTACTATTATCATCACCATTTTACCGATGAAGAAGCTCAAATAGAGAGAAGTGAAGTATCTTGCCACAGGGCCACACAGCTAGTATGCGGCAGAACCCGAATTGAAGCAGACGCAGTTTGGCTCCAGACTCCGTGTTCTGCGTCTCTACATTGCCTCTTAATGCTATGTCATGTTATTACACATAGTAAGACAACACGTACCATTTGTTTTCTGGCACAGACTTATAATTGTCTCTGAGAGGCAACGCACTGAAGTGGCAGGGGATGCTGCCCCCAGAGCAAGCTGCTTGGCTTGAATCCTGCATTCTGCTCCCACGACTTAAGTGTTCATGGGAAATCTAGTTAAGCTCTGTGCTTGTTTCCTCATCTGTATGTCAGGTACAAAAATAGATTCCTATTAGGTTTGGAGCTAATACCTATAAAATTACCTGACAAAAATATTAATAACCAGTAATTGTTAACTATTATTATTTATTAAAAAGAAATGCTATCTTGTCTCTGGGTTATAAAAGAAGTATGATAATTTACCTTTGTGAGAAGATGTGTAGTTGGAAGAATATAAACTTTTCTATTTGGTAGACTCTAGATAAGGTCATCTCTTCAACTGAGGCTAGCTGTAACCTTGGGAAAGTCACTTAATTAGTCTGAGCCTCAGTTTCTTCAACTATGGAATGGGTTAATATACCTCTGCCATAGGTGAGATGAGAATTCATTGAGATAACATATATGAAAATATGAAGAATCTGGTTCAATAATTTGGTATCAAATAAGACTACCAGATTCCCTGCCTTCCCTTTTTTATGCTTGGACATACTATTATTTAGGATGTTGAGTGATTTTACTGGGCCCTAGGATCTTTTGCTAACCTGAAATGACTCATGGACTGGCAACATTTAATTGACAGGCCTGAAGCAGTCTCAATGCTTAAGAATATTTTTAAGTTATTTATAGGAATAACATTTGGAAACAATCTAAGTGTCCAGTAATAGGGGTCAGGGTGGTTAAATATATGTTGGAATGTAGGTCATTTTAGGCAATCCTTTAGACTTTACCTTTAACCCAACAATTCCACCTTTATATATTTATCTTATGACACACTAATACTTGAATGGTAAGATAGATAGATAGATGTAAGAATTACCACTGTAGTAATATACGTAAAGGCAAACAGCTGGAAGTGATCCAGTATTTATCAGTGGGGTATGGATTAACTACATGAGGGTTTATATACAGTGATATTTGTAGATGATATTTAAAGGAAATCTTTTAACCATGTCTGCTTGGAACATTACCAGTAATGTTTGTTTTATTCCTATGTTTTTGTATGTTCTAACTTTTCTATAATAAGAATATTAAAATGGTCATAATTAATATTAATTATTATTACATATAATGAGCATATATTACTTTTGTAATAAGAAAATAAATATGTAAAGAATGTTTTTAGCAGTATTTTTTCTGCTTTAATTTCTTTTTTATTCCTTAAATTTATCATGGAAAGTTTCAAACTTAATCAAAAGTACAGAGAATAGTATGATGAATCACTATGAACACTTCACCCATATTAAACTTCCATCAACTCCCATCAAATCCTGTTTCATCTATATTATTCTTTCCTTCCCCTTATTCTATATTATTTTAAAGCAAATACTAGACATATTTTCATTTAGTACTATTTTTTTCTAACCTTGATACTTCCTATGAATCCTTCAAATAAAGCACACATTTAGAAAAACAAACAAAAAAAATGATAGCTTCAATATTGTCATCACCATTAGGTCATAAAAGGTTCTAGATAGTGACCTAAACCAGAACTATCTTGGAAGAGAAGTCAGGTGGCCTGCTATAACCTGCCATGAAAGATACAAAATCTATTCTTACGACTGAGGAACAAGGGGACCAAGGTATAAGCCAATGATGGGGAGCCTGAACCATGAGGTCAATGACAAGCCCCCGTCCCCTGGCCTGGCCTCCCAGGGCCTCTAGGGCCTATTGACAGTACCCTTGCCACCCTCACCTTTACTTCCCTAATCTTGCCAATCCTGCCTTTATAGCTTCAGCTGGGAAAGGTGGCCCAAGCCAAAGGAAACAGCTTGAGTATACAGCACTGGCCATTGATTCCCAGTCCAGCATCACAGTCGTACATAACCACAGAGTATTGCCACACCATCTGGCCCATGCTGTTTACATTGCCTGAAACATTCTCCTCCCTCTCCCTCCAAATTTCTTCACCTGACTTTTTCCTTGCTAGTTACCAGCTCAGGTGCCCCTTATTCAAGAAAATCTACCCTGATCTTTTAGGCTGGGATATGTGTATCCATTATCTGTTGGGTGATATATATATGTTTTATGTTCCCCAATGGTGTAGAATTCTAATTCCATTAATTGCTCCCTATTCAAATTTACTATTTACTTACCGGTTTCTCAAACAACGCTGTAAGTTTTTTTTAGGCCGGGGACTA
This sequence comes from Avahi laniger, assembly GCA_963575035.1. Taxonomy (NCBI): domain Eukaryota; kingdom Metazoa; phylum Chordata; class Mammalia; order Primates; family Indriidae; genus Avahi; species Avahi laniger. The sequence continues at coordinate 46,915 of CAUYSK010082456.1, forward strand.
TATGTCATTCAGAACTTTATCTTCAGTACCAATATAAAATTTGACATATAGTTTGAGCTCAGCAAATGTTTCTTTTATTGTATGAACAGATGAATAGTAAGTGTAGAAGGCAGAAGAAAAAAGGCCCATGTGGCACTTTATACATTCCCAATAGAGAAAACACCATATACTAAAAGAAATAAAGGAAGCACTTAGAAGTGACTGGGCGAGCAGAGTAGCTGACTATTGAACAACGTGGCTGAGGCCTCTGAAAGCCTAATGGGGTCATATGCTTGGAGAATCTTAAAGTTCTATCATTACTGGTCTCTTGCCTGAGACTCTTGGTTTTACAACTCTGATTCTTACCCAAGTGCTGCTACACTATTATTTTATTACCAGCGGGCCGAGTGGTGATGCCTGGAAACCAGTGATTACAATCATTTTTTTAAAAAGTAGCTGGTGAACCTTCTATACATATAATTCCACCTCTTAAAAAACTTACACAAATGAAGAGTGACTACAGAGATTTTTCTGTGCCATTCTTGCCCAATGAAAGTTGCTTTCACCATTAGTCAATTCCAAAGAGAAAGCAAATGATATATAATATCTTTATGCCAAAAGATCTTTGCAATGTTGTTTATACTAGCAAAATATTGGAAGCATCTAAACATACAGCAATGGCAATAGTTGAAAAATAATGATACAATGGAACTATTACACTGCTATTTTTTAGAAGAAGATATATAATTTTTATTTATACAGCTTTATTGAAGTATAATTAATAAACTGCATATATTAAAATGTATAATTTATAAGTTTTGAGCTATGTAAATACCTGTAAAACCATCAGCTTCATCAAAATGAAAAATATATCCATTATTCTGAAAAATTTCCTGTGTGCTTTTGTACTCTTTCCCTTCCAACTCTTCTTATCCTCAAGCAACCTTTCTGTCACTATGTATTAATTTGAGTTGTCTAGCATTTCATACAAGAGGAATTATGCAGTATGCGCTCCTTTTTTTGTCTGGCTTTTGACATTCTTATTTTGAGATTTATGCATACTATTGCACGTATTAATAATTTATCCTTTTCTTTTGCCAAATAGTATTTCAGAGTGTGGATGTGTCAAAATTTCTTTATTCATGACAACCTAGTGATCTACATTTGGGTGTTTCTACAATTTTGCTATTACAAATATAGCTGCTATAAACATTTAGATACAAGTCTTTGTGGACTCATGTGGACATAATGTATTCATTCTCTTCAGTAAATACATAGGAGTGGAATGACTGAATGACTACTACATTGTTTAGTAGATGATGTCTGTGATTACTAGCAATGTGGAAAGTGCTGCTTATGGCGCAATACTAAGTGAAAAGTCAGGATTTAAACATAGCCATATGAAAATGAGAAAAAGAAAATACGTTAAAACTAGACCGGTAGTTTAATTTGTGTGGTGCAACTATAGCTAATGCTATTTTATATTCTTATTTTATAAATATTTTGTAATATGGTTATATTATTTTTAATTTTTTAAATAAAGGTGAGGAGTAATATTTGTTAAGCACTTACTATCTTTAGAAATATGTATGTGTATACATACACATATATACACACACACGCTTGCACACATTCAACTTTATCTTCACAACAACTTCATAAGATACTTACTATTGACTCAATTTCACAGATAAGTCAACCTGGGGTCACAAAGATTAAGCCACTTGCCCAATATCCCTTAGCTGATAAGTGGTGTGGCTGTGATTTGAGTCCAGGTCTAACTAGCACCAGAGGTTTTGTTCTTCCTAATATATTATGTGAATTCTTAATCATAGATAGCAGTTCACATACCTTTATAAAATGGGGTACATGAATGAAGCATTATGGATTTCTGAATGCAAGTATAAGATGATCAAGATTCTGTTGAACAAGTTTGCACTGCACTGCTCCATAAGGTAGTTGGGCTGATCGAGAACACTGCAAAACGCTGGGGACTGGCTTGATCTAATTTGAAATCCTCCTAGCAACACTATCAGGACAACTGCTCTCTCTTGAGGCACCAAGACTTCACACAATGTTCAGGATAACCAAATCAGGAAAGAAATATAGGTATTTTATATCAATATATACCATTAGACAGTTTAAAATTACCAGGTAATAGTTTATCAAAACCATGCTAGAAAAAGAATCTCTGTGGTCTAAGTCATCAAAGAGAAGCTCAGTTATTGGCAAATCTTCCCTAAAATTTCAGTCTAGGCCAATAGCTCCAGGCTAGCTTTCTTCAGTGGGGAGAATTACTGGTTCTACCACGCCCTATCTACTCAACTTGGGCAAGGCATTGAACTCCCTCTGAGGTTTAGTTTCTTCAACTTTAAAGTGAAGAAAACGGTACATATAAAAAGAATTGATTTTGAGGGCTAATTGAAAAAATACCTGTAATAGTTATTATGGTGTCCTGTACATATTAAGCACTCACTAAATACTAGCTACTGTTATTATTGTCATAGTTCTTTTGTTTGTTAGTAAATAAATACTGCATTCTCAATGCCTAATTGTCAAGACAAAATGATAAGCAGAGAAAGATACAGAATAAAAGTTTTTAATCTTTCTTTGGAATTTTTCAATCTCTTTTAGAAGCTAACATTTGCTACCTCAAGCTATTAAAACCAACAATGAAAATTTCTTTCCTAAGAACAGCTAATGATCACACTCAGAGCACTCAAGCAAGAATACACATTCTAAGGTTGAAGTGACATCATGTAACCACGAAGTTTGAGGCAGTCCCTTATTTTTACTGAGTCTCTCTATCCTCATTTGTAAAATGGGCCCTTGTCTGCCTATGCATTTTATGTTATTTCTGCGGTCAGATGACATAAGAGATATGAACACATTTGATCAACTGTAAAGAACTGTGAATATGTAACATTTCATATTAAGTGAGGTAGGAGAAACATCACCGTAAATTATTCTATCATTTGTCAATTTTTCAACAAATATATTTTGAGTGCTTATTATATGCCTGGAACTCTGCCATATGATAGAAAAACAAACAAAAACAATGAGCAGTGAGTTCAGTAAAGAGAAGCAGACTGATAAATCAGTCACCATTATGTTTTGACAGAGAATTATAGAGGCTGGGATGATTGGGAAAATGAAGATCTTTGGACAGAAGCAGGGAAGGTCAGCAATGACTTTTTGAAAAAGGTAATGTTTGAGCTGACACTGTAGCATAAGTTAGCAAAAGAAATAGTGAAAGCAAAAGAAGACAGATGTGAAAGCCTGACATATTTGTGGAAGAGGTGAAAGGAGAATGATTAAAATCGAGATCAGAGAGGCAAGAAGAAGCTAGATCATGATTTGTTTATAGACAAATGTTATAGCGTTTGAATTTTAACTCACACCAATGGAAAAAAATGGGTTTTATGTAATATAGAAAACAGGTTAAATTTGTATTTATAACAATATTTCTGTCAGTAAGATGAACTACAGTCAGGGAGGCCACTTGGCTTGGCATCAGACAAGTAGGTGTTAACTGGATAATGACAAATATATATATACAACACACACACACACACACACACACACACACACACACATATATATATATCTTGTTGCTTTAATTATATTTAGAATACCTCCTTGTCTACTTAAAAAAATTGTTATAATAAACAAAATCACCTTGAGATTATGTGAGTGGAAGAGTTTTATAAAATGAAAAACACTATATAAGATGTGTGATGATGATTATTATTTTGTCTTGCCATTTGACCATCTGGGCAATCAGTTCAGCTACAGCAGCTACAGGGGTTCAGTAATGTGTGTTGCAATCTACATCTGCTGTTACAGGCCTTTCAAAGTAGCCATATGAGCCCTAACATGCTTTTTCATTTTTTACGAGTTAATCCAATAGAAAGGAAATAAACATAACTGATAGAACTCTTAAGTGAAAGCCACACTTAATTACTCAGCCCAAGCATTCAAGCATGCATCCAATTCATAAGGATGATACAAGTTCAATAAAATACTTTCCACTTGATCTGTTCTGTCATTTTTAATTGCTGTGGGTGACAGCTGCATGAGATCCATGGAAAGTATTAGGTGTCATAACTAATTCTGGGTTGGAGAAACCAATTAAAAATATATGTATCTTTAATTTTATTCAATGGGTTCAATAGCCACATAAATAGAACATAAATTTGATTTGGAAAAGTGACATTGATCAATACTGAACACAGATACCGTATATATAGTATATCATCAATAAATACCAACATGGAAGCAAACAGAGTCACCAGAACCAACACTCACTAATTACTGCTCTCGGTCACCTGAAGTGCTAGTTCAAAAGGATATGGAAATATTTGCTGGAAAACGGTTTTATTTTTCTAGGTAGCTAATAATTCTAATTTTAGGTGAACAATATATTCTTTCATAAGGCATCAGTTGTTAACTGAATTTGTCATTCAGAATAGTAAGTTAATAATTATCTTTCTTTCTTTTTTATTTATTTTTTTTATTTCAGCATATCATGGGGATACAGATGTTTAGGTTACGTATGTTGCCCTAGCCCCCCTTCCCCCCTAAGTCCGAGTTTCAAATATGTCCATCCTTCAGGTGGTGTGCATTGCACTCTTTGTGTATGCATATACCCATTCCCTCCTCCCTCCTCGCCCCTCCCGCCTCCCCCCTGCCCAACATCCAATAGATGTTATTCTTATATGTGCACTTATGTGTTAATCAGTTAATACTAATTTGATGGTGAGTACATGTGGTGCTTGTCTTTCCATTCTTGGGATACCTCGCTTAGTAGAATGCGTTCCAGCTCTATCCAGGAGTATACAAGAGGTGCTATATCACCATTGTTTCTTAAAGCTG